>VZZY01022198.1:0-17134 GCA_013400335.1 Eurystomus gularis | reverse complement strand
CAAAGGATAGGTAGGGTTCCTGTCTGTCTTAGCAGCCTGTGTACAACGATAACATCATCTTCCCACTTTGATACCTCTCTGGTTTTGCAGTCCAAGACCACTGTTTGCTCTAGCATTGCCCTGGGAGTTCATGCTGAATTACTTGTCTGCTTCTAGATTTTCATTCCTCCAGGGTTATAACTAACTTTCCAGGAAATGGACTCTCTCCTTGGGGTTCTTGTATAGCTTTGTTTTGTATGTATAGCTTTGTATGTGTGAGCATATTCCCATTGGGATATTTGTGCATGCAGTTGTTTTTCTTCAAGATACAAAACATTACATTTCAGATCATCGTCAGCTATCACTGTGCGAACACTTCAGTTTGCATTTTCCACATACAGTTTGTAAAAGGAACAGGATAAAAATGAACGGAAAAAAATCGCTACTATCTTTACTAGCACAATGTACTCTCTAAATCTAGGGTTCAAAAGTGCAAGAAAACTTACATTTTTCTCTCTAGAATAAGAAATAAGCTTAGCAAATCACATAGCGTCTCTCAGGAATGCAACTCAACTTGTATATTTAGAAAACTGTCTGACAGCATAGAGAATATATACAATCTGCAGATCAGGACACTGATAAATTGAATCAATATTCCTAAGATGAATAAATGGCATGCATGTTTCTTTTCCCTGCAAATCTGGCTGTACAATCCCTTTTTCATGCACTCCAAGTCAGAAGCAGGAAAGGTGCAGGATTTCTTAGTGCCATAAAATACGGTGGTTGAAGACCAACATGAAGCTGTGTAAGACCGTAGGCTGGAAAATCAACAAAGGCTAGAAATGGAAAGTAAGATTAAAGGTAAGACTTAGCCACCAGACTATCCTTAGCAGCTTCAGAGTAGCATGCAGTTAAATAAACACACATACACACCAGCAAAACTTTCTTTGTAAAGTGCCTTGCTCTCGCTTTTAACAGCAGATGATTGCTGTTTACTGTAGGCTAGTGAACCACAGGAAGCTGGCCTTTTTTAGCCCTCCTGCCCTGGAAAAGAGCTGTCTGAAGGCAACTCAATATAAACTCACTTCCTTCCCTTTCCAGCCCTAGCTCCCTGCCACCCTCCGTCGCGGCTATGACTTGTTTTCCTTGACTGTCTATCTGGGCATGTACAATTCAGACAACTGGGGATCATTCCCAGCGATGGAGTGCTGTTTGTTGGTGATGCTGAGTCCTTGTGTTTTGTACAAGAGCCAGGGAGAGCAATGGTGCAAAACTGCCTGACCTGGGCTGTCAGAAGTACAAGAACTTTGATTTGCAATTGGAACCTCCTCACCCTCAGCTGCTTGGTAGAAGAAAATGAATGATGAAGCAGTTTGCAACCTCAGAAAGTTTAGGATGTTGCAAACACCTTTAGCCAGTTTCTGACTGTGCACTTGGTAGCTGCTTAATGAGATGAGTTATGTTATTTCAGTGCTGCAGAGCAGAATCACCAATAGGTTTTAACACTTGCCATAACTAAGTTTTATGTGAAGGGAAACATGAATCTCTCATCTGGGCATCCTGTGTGTACAGAAACATAAACAATGAGGTGCTGAGATCAGTAATGGAGGCCAAGATCTCTTCTATCCCAAAGAAAATTACTTTAGAATTAATTTGAAAGTGAATGAAGTAAAAGACGTGACTGAAAAAGAGCTGCTTTGTTAGAACTGCCGTTTAAATGCATACTTTATATTTGGCTAGGGAAATATGATCACAGACTTTATATTCCAGGTGGTTTAAGCTATGCTGGTTCACTTTGTTTGTCTTGGTGATTGTTGGCTATGATATTCTGCTTTGCATTTGTGGCAGACTAGTGTTAAAAGTCAGTAGCAGCAATAAGATGTTAATTTGTGGTTGCTGTTGATACAGATTCTGTGCTCTTTCAAAGGGTTGTAAATCAGCTTAGATTGTGGGGTTTTTTTAAAATCTCTCCAGCTAGATTGCTATTCCATCTCTAGTGCTGTAACATTTAACTGGGATTTAACAAATGAGCTATTATTTCAAGAGTGTTTTTTTTAAATATCATTGGAGTGCTGTGTGTTTCCTAGTCTGGTCAAAGCCATTTGTTTCTAAAAATTCCCATTTAAAGATGAAGCTAAAAGATGCTGATTGAAGCTGGGTAAAATTTATTTAACAGTCAGTGGATCTGGTGAAGGATATATTCTTTTGTCTATTGAAACTGTCTATAGATTCAAGTCGAATCTTGCTTTAGGGAATTGGAGCTTTTCACTTTGAGACACAGAAACTAAATAAAGCAAAAAAAAGAAAAAAGCTACAAGAAGAACAAACTCAGTGTCCTTCCCAGCACTGAGTGAGCTGCTTTAGTCAAAATGCTAGTAACTCCGATCTCCCTAACTTAGCTATAGTTTTTAATTCCAGCTACTGGACTTAAGAAAATCCTGCTAGACTAGACTTCTCAGCAGATTTGTACAAATATACACAATGCCTTAGTGAGGCGTGAGAGCAGGTGCTTGGAAAGGCAGAGGAGGGAACTAAACAACAGGTCTGTGGGTATTTCATGAGGCTGAACATTAACTGATCTGTGGTGGTCTTTCTCTTCCTACCCCTTGGAAGACCTTACAGGTTTTGCCTTCATTCTAGTGTCCAAACAGAAAATATCTGAAGCTATTTACATTTTTTGAGGTGGAAAGCAGTCCTCCCAGCCATCTATGGTTAAGAGTTGAATTTTTTCAGAGGGGCTGGATTTGCTCCCTGTAAGCCTGAAATGCCATGTCGCACATGAAAAGATGGAGTACCGTTCAGAGAGTGCCTCTCTTTGCTGGTGAGAGCACAGGGTAGCCCTGAAGCGAGTCTGCTCTACTTGTGGAGGTCCTCAAAGAGCAGAGATTCTGAGCTGTAGCCCTTCAAAACACTGCACTGCAGAGTTCAGCATGCACTGACCCACACAATTAGATATGCTTAGTGCAGAAGGGGGGCTGTCACAGCCTCCTACGATGGCCAGACTAACCACTGTACCTGACATTGCTAATTTAAAGGTAGCTTGATGTGTCTGCATTGATTCAATCACAGTAGTGACTAACTTCCCATGGATACAGCAACCTGTAGATAGGCTAATCAATTACCCATATCTTTTATTAGTAGGCATTGCTTTTTGCCTTTTCTTGGTCTCTTCTTTAAGAGAATTTAAGTATTCGATGACTTGTAAAATCCATTTGTATTTGTGGTTCAATAGGAAACAAATTTCTAAACCTTGTGTTTGCATTTTATATGTCAAGTGGATCTGACCAGTGCTCCAGGTATGAGCTTCTAAATCTTTCTGGAAGCTTGAGACTAAGGAAGAGAAACCCCTATAGACTGAAGAACACTCATGGATCACATCCCCTCTTTCAGTGTCCACAGGATTCAACCATCTTATTAAGGCTTTCATGTTTGATCATTGGATTTTATGTCATCAGAACCAAGAATTTTCTTCATATAATAATTCTGAGCAAATTAGCAGCATCTAGCTCACCTCAGACTTTGCAGCAGTGCAGGGAGTGTTATAGCTTTCTTCTGTCACATAATGAGAGGGTTTGATGGGAAAACACCAGGTCTGTTTTTAACAAGGTTTTATGCAGGTGTATTCCTAGAGTTCATTTTATTTTATTGGATCACATCCTCTGTATCTCTCCTGAGCTTTAGGTAGGCTTTAGCCATTGAATTTTATTGGCTTCAAAATTTCATGGCTGTGCAGCTCACTTCCAAGGAACAGGAGTTATTGCAATGGCTTTAATAGAAGTGTATTTTTTCATCCTTGGTTTTATATAGGTTTCATTTACAATTTTTTCTAAAATGCCATTCTTAAAGTGTGAACAGGTCTAATTATTCTGCCAGGAACTGTGCACACTGGAGATATGTGTCAATTACCAGTATTATGTTGTTTTTAATGAGCTGAGAAATATTAACAGTTTGAGGATTTGAACCCAAAGCTATCAGGAATTTTTTCCAGCAATATTTTTAGAGAAAAGCTTATCCATAACTAAAAGGGAATGATGTAATTACAGCTGTCAAGTATGCAAGTAAGTAAGCTGTGGTGGGCTTTGTTTGTGGTTTTTTTTAAGGACAAAAGGGATTGGAGAGAGAGAACAAGTGGCATTTGTTCATCACTAGGATATTCTTTGATTAATGAACAGTTTGAGGTCAACCATATGGTCCCACTCATTGTAGGTGCCTAGATGAGCACAGGTGGGGAATATCTGAGAGGTGCATCATGGAAAGTTCATCAAGGTGCTAGCAAAATACTGGGAAATAAATGTCTTTAAATCCTACCACCAACAGTCAACTTCTAATACTGAGTGGCGCAGTGCAAACCCAGACCGTTCTCAGCTGTAGGATCTAGTGGTGCTGCTAGGCTGGACTTTCATGGGAGGGGACATTGGAGAGAGGACTCTGATGAACTGCTGGACAGGGCAGGGGCTGGAGGTGCTGCTCTTAGGTGGCAGCACCACCACCTCTTCAGCACTCTGCATCACCCCTGCCAGTACTGGAGAGAAGAGTAACAGTATATTGATACTTGATTAAGGCCTGGGTGGAAGCGATTTGGTTTTGCCGTGGCTAATGTTATGAAGTCCCAGTGACCCTCTATTTTGACAGGCCCCTGGGTCTCCTGCACTGCACTTTGTTCCCCCTTTTATGTGTGGCATGCGTCTTAGCTCAAGCACAGCACCACACAAGGCCAATGTGCACTGTGGCTTATCTCATAAACCCTCTTGAAACCCAGAGCACTGGGGAGTATGCTATAGAGAAGGCACTCATGAGTTTTTCAAGGCTTTTCAGCTCTGGCTAAGCATAAAACAGGTGGGACTTGGGATGGTTCCAACAAAGCCACTCTCTCCAGTGGTGCCAGTAACAAAAAAGTAACACTATGCAGGACCTGTTTGGGTCTTACAAAACCAGGTCAGGTCCCACAGGTTTTGCTAGCCGTGTTTCCATGTTGCGTTCAACTACTACCCTGCTTCTCTTGGCCATGGAAGTGCTCACGCTGAGCTGATCGATCTTGCTGAAGCTAAGCTGCCTCTGCATTTAGCCATAGTATGTGTTTCTGCAGCTGTGTCATGGCTGATTTCCAACTTGGATAAAATGGCTTGAGGCAAGTGGTAGGGGACTGCTGAGATTCAGATGCAGTTTTCATGCTATTTCACTTCCATAATATAATGTGAGGAATGTAGGGAATGTAGAGAGATGACAGCTTAGGAAAGCTAGTTTGTCTTTCAGGCACCAAGGAGGTTGACACAGTTTTTCAAAGAGTAGGTGGACTCTTGGCCTTCTGTGTCATTTACAAGACTGAGGTTGTGTGCATTTGACAAATAAGGGGACAGTTCTTCTCTGCTTGCTTTGAGTAGCAGCAGAGCCAGCAAAAGTGAACACCAGCTGTCTTGCACCCAGGATCCTGTCACCTTCTCCATTAGACTCTGATTTCACAATCAGATTTCACATCAGAGGCTGAGCCACTTGGAAGAATACCCAACTCTCTGCCCGGTGTGCTGGTTCCTGCCCTAACCCCATGATTCCATGTCCCCTCAGTTCACTGAGGCTGGCTCTTTGTGAGGATGAGCAATAAACAGTATCTGTCAACTGGCTTTAAAACAGTCCTCTTAAAAATAAATAAATAAAATTTTCTTTTCTGTTAGGGGTGGAAAAAATGCAAATATCTCTTATGTCTGTGTTACTGCTTAAGAAAATACATGTGGAACCTCATCCTTAATTAAACGAATGCTATGATTAAAGCAAATGCTGAGGCAGGCAAACAGACAGTGTCTCCATTTTCCAACTTATTGAAAAAAAGTCATTTCTTTTTTCAGCATTGCTTGAGAAACCTATCAGCAAAAGACGAGACAGTGAAGCTGTACAGAAGGCCAAGATCCTGTACGCATCCTGCATGAATGAAAGTAAGTGGCCTGATTTGAGAGGGACACATGTGGTACCTGTGTTTATAAAGGCAGGGTCTTTTGCTCTCTGCTGAGCTCTGTGAAGCCTTGTGCAGTTGCACAGGTTTTGCTGATTTGGATTCAACTGAATATGGAGGGTCTTCTACACATTTCTGAAGTTGGCTATCGAGACTGAGGTACAACAAGGCACAAGAAGTCAGTTTTATAGAGACCTCTGCTTGTCAGGGAACTGTGAAGGGATATTTATCTGTGCAAAAGGATGCCAAAAACCATGCCCTGGGGCTGTGGGGTAGTGCCTAGTAAATCAGAGTTCTCATACTGATACTTTCAAGAGCCTGTGGCTCAGCACCTTCTACCTTTCTCTAAATCCATTTAATCAAAACATTTCCACAGGCCTAGATATAGACAGTCCTGGACTCTTTAGCATCAAGGTATCTGCACGTCAAATAAATTTGGCCAGGGAGATCTATAGTCACATTTGCAGAGTGCTTTTCCTTTGGTTGTAAATGTTGCTGTAAGGTGTTGTACACTAGATTGGGACACATCACTACCTTTGTGTAGCCGCATGAGTGAAAGCTGGGTTGGGAGGAAGTGGACTTTGTCCTTCAAAGCACCCTTTGTTCTTCTGATTATTTCAGACTTTATTTCCTGTGCAGTTTTCTTCCAGCACAGCCTGAGACTGACCGTTGGCAATTGAGACAGCCTGCCCTGCAGCCTCAGTGCTGAGATGCTGAACCCTCTACCTTTGATTATGTACAATAAATCCCTCTCAGAAACAGGGAAGTTTCTATGCTAGCTCCTAAGTGAGGAATGTTTTTTTAATTGACTTAATTGCAACCCTTGCCTTTATTGAAAGGAACTAATTTGCCTCTCTTATTCTTAATGCAGATAAACTGGGTTGGACTCTTGAGCTTCTGTGCCCACAGGTAGAGCACAGGCATTGGGTTTCATCTATTGTGTTTTGTCTTGCCTAGAAATCAGTCAATGCTGATAAATATTTTTGTCTCATGTGGCTGCTGCGGGATTTGAATTGTTTGGAATGTGATTATTGTCACACTTTGACATTTCAGATAAAATTGAAAAAGCAGACGTGAAACCCCTGTTAAGTATACTGAGGCATTCACCTTTCCGCTGGCCTGTGCTGGAATCCAACATTGGACCTGAAGGGCTGTGGTCAGAAAGGAAGTTTAGCTTAGTCCAAGCCTTGGCAACTCTTCGTGGTCAATACAGTAACTCTGTCTTCATCCGGTTATATGTGGCTGCTGATGACAAAATTTCCAATCGGTATATCCTGAAGGTACAATACAGCATATCTAATAGGTTACTTTGCATTATATGTTGTGGTCTCATTTATTAAAAAACATGTTTACATGCCAAATGTTTACAACTGATTATTTTTGCTATTATCTACTGACTTACAGATGTACATATGGGCCAAATTGCAGGGATGTAGAAGCCGCTAGGAACCACATGTTATTGACAGATATTTCTGTATAGGATATTTTCTCATTTCAAAATGCAAAGAAAAGGTAAATTATGTTCCAAATGGATCAATGTCCAGGGTCTAGGTGTGTGAAAATGAGAGAGATGGAGTCCTGGGGATGTTCTGGGTGCTGCCTATGACTCATCAGTTGCATGAAGAATGGTTTTTTTCCGTGAAGATGAAGAATGGTGCATTGGTAGTAGATATTTTGAACTTGAGCTATTTTTATTGAGATAGAAACATGTTATCTTGTGCTTACACAACACCTTGCAACACAGATGTATCCCAAACACTTCTATACTTGAAATACAGAATTTATCTTTTTGCTGAAATGTTATTGCTTTTGGACCAAAGCATTACCAGTTTGCTAACAGTGCATGGCATTACATAACAATTTAGATTAGTGAGAAAAAGACCCAAGAAATGTTGCCTCACTGTAGTCTGACAAAACTATGGTGACTATGAGATGTTACCGTGGCAAAACTGAGTGCCTGGGCCAAATGCATTGTTTTAGAAGCAGAGATGAGTAGCCCTCCACTGCTACAAGAAAATAATTTACGAAGGCAAGAGAGAAGGGACAAAGAAGAAAGTTATGATGCCATTCATCACAGCAAAATAAGATCTATGATCCTTAAATGTAGCCAAGAATACATTGTATTTGGCGATCAAAAAAACAGTTAATTGGGCTGGTACTGGAGCGGATGTTGATTCTGAGTCAGTTCTTTACAATGTCTTTTGACTGAGGCGTTTAACTGGTATAAAATAGAAGGGTAACATTTCCCCATCTCTAGGACATTTTCCTGAAGAGTCAAGTCAACAGAAGATCAACAGTTCACTGTATGAAAGATGTTATTCTGCTAAGATGCTGTTCAGATTCTGTCAGGATTGCTTCAGCTGGAGATTTGTTTAAAAGAACTGAAAAGCAGAATCAGAAGAGATTATTTAGGTATCTCCTGTCATATCTCAGTCCAAGTCACCTGTCACTGAAGGGCTAGACAGTTACATTGTTATTGCTGGTCTCTTGGAAATTAATTATACCTAGCAGTATCTTCACTCACTGTGCTTAGTGGCACCTAAGAATTAGGTATCTAAATGGCTGAAGCACTGCATGCTCTGAGTAACATATTGTTCCGTAGGGTATTATGTTGTTGTTAATTTGATTAAGAACTTGATCTGCAGAATGCATCAGCCAGTATTCTGCTTTGTCTGTGTTTTAACAAATTCCCAGGGGTGCAGATGTACCATGGAGTATTTCAATCTGCTTGTGAAAATGTTTCTATTGCAAAATTCTTTTTGTTCAACATTGCAAAATCATGAATGGATCAGAAAAAAGTAGAAACTCCAAATAAAACTTTGTTCAGCGTTCAACAAGATGTCTTATTCTTGAAGGCTGAAGAAGTTGGTTAACTTTTTTGTTTATTTCTCTGTTTATTTCTCTTTCTTGGTTTCAATGGGTTATCAAATATGACTCTTAAGCCAGGAAAATTTAGATGAGCATTTCATGCAACAGTTGCTTAATTGAAATAAACCAAATCATCTGAAGTTAACTGTTAACAGGACACACATATGCAAAGCATAAGAGTATATTCATATTGCTTCAATATGCTGAAAATAGAAGGTGATACTGTTATTCAAAGAATCAGAGTTGCACTCAGCATCACAGCTACTCTTCTTTTAGTGAAGGACTTGTTTTCTTTGTTTATGGTACATTTTAAAGGTTGAGAACATCAGCCAGTAGGGGAAAAGATTCCATTTGTTAATTCATTTTATATTTTAAGTTGCATTTAGTTAAGTATTATTTATAAATGTAGAAACTGTGAATGTAAATGGTGTAGGATTTAGACTAAAAAAGACTTCTGTGAAATTGTACAAATAAATACAATTTCTCCTCACTAATCTTTTAAAAACAAGTACAGCATCAAAATAATACTTTTAGAACACCAAAACTGTTGTTTCTGCTCCAGTCAGTAACTTATTTAGAGTTTGGAAGCTGGTTGAATTACGTTTTCAGCTTTGGCTCCCATATCCTAATCTAATCTGATCACATTGAAGTGGTTTGGGAAATCTCAGTTTCCAGTAGTAATTTTAAGATATATGCTGCGTGATGAGCTTTGCCTTGTTAGGAACTTGAAACAGTATGCAAATACTCCCATGTAGTCATTTCACTGAAAAGATTACATGCAGATCTCAATGAACTTTTGGGACTGGTTTAGAAATTACCTTGAGAACCTTACTCTAATATTAAAGTGACTATAGACCAACAAATTTGATTCATGTTTAGATCAAAAGATAAGTGAAAGTCAAAGATCCACCTGGACCTACCAAACACCTTTAGCTAATGTACCAGAGGCATAACAATTTCCTGTGCATACATGCAGGCATTTCTGTGGCTGGTATCCAGCTGTTTCAGTACATCTGTTCAAAAAGCCAAATATAGCACTCGGTGCTGCTCTAGGGTGAAGCTCAAAAGCGTAACCTCAATTTCAGTCAAAGAAGGCTAATGATGCATTCCAGATACACAGCAGCTAACATGCTCCAGCACCTGATGGGCATTTCGTCCATACACTAGACTAGTGTCTGTCCCAAGCTGACTCTCATGCCCCTGAAATATGTATAGGATGAATGGTCAGCAGCACCAACTGTTTGATCCTGTAGACTCAGTCCTCCTATTTCATTACCTACTTGCTGATGGAGCCATAAACACATAAACCATGTTGTTTCTTTGCTGGTGTAGGTGGCTCAAATATTGTAGGGGGCACCTGAGGCTCTCCAGATCACAGTAATGTGACTCAGGTAATGTTTGTCAGTACAGTATAGCATTTTTCTGTTGTTTTGAAATCCTGTGGAACTCAGGCTGGTGCAGTGTATTATGTATTAAATAAGTACATGCACCTACCATAACTGCCAGAAAAACATGAACTCTTTCAAGGTTGCTGATGAATTTACCTATTAAATGCTGCTTCTTGTTATTTTTAACAGCTTGACCAAGCAAGCCTCTCTCTTGCATCTCGAGAAGATTACCTGGAAAACACCACAGAAGCCAAATCTGTAAGTATTATTAACTAGAAATCATTCCACTTTTCCCCTCAGTCTTTTTCATTGTTGCTTTTGCTTTGTTGAGTTCCAAACTGAGAGAGGGTTGTGATGTGTTTGGATTTGGATTTTTCAGTGTATCTTCTGTCAAAAGACACCACCACTACAAGCATCACTACCACAAACACTCTTGCAAAGTTTCTCAAATGAGAATTTTTGTAAGATTTGGGGTCCCCCTGCTTTTCTTTCCCCTTGAAAGAGGCCTCTGGATTTCAGCTTGCCTAAGCCCTCTGCTCAAGCATGGTTGACCCCTGGAATATACTGCTAGTGACTGGCCTCCACGTGGACTTTTTGCTGCTGATCACAACCCTCTGGACGTGGTTACTCAGCTCATTTTCAATCCCTTTCACTGTACGCTTCCTTAACCCGTAATTTTATCAACCTGGTGAATAACCGTAACTGCTCTCCCCTCATTCAACAAGATATTAATGTAATTGTAGAAATTTATCAGGCTAGTTAAGAATGATTTCCCCTTCATAAATCTGTGCTTAACTACTCCTGATCACACTTCAAGTGTTTGGAAATAGTTTCTGGGAAGATTTTCTCAATCACCTTCCTAGGGGTTGATCGGACGTTGTCCAATCTGTAGTTCCCTGGATCTTCCTTCTTGCATACCTTGAAAATAGGAGTGATACTTCATCTCTTCCAGCCTTTAGGAACCTCTCCAAATAGATATGACCTTCCAAAGATCATCCAGAGTGGACTTGCAATGGTATCAGCCAGCTCCCTCACCACTCATGAGTGCAAACTATCAGACCCCCTGGATTTACTTATGTCCACTTTTCTGCCTAATCTGGTCCTCTTCCACTGAGGATAGGCCCTCCTTGCTCTTGACTTCCCCTCTGTTCTCTGGGAACTGTGATTCCTGAAGGCCAGTCTTACCAGTAAGGATTGGAGCAAAGCTGGCATTGAGTGTCTTGGCCTTCTCAGTGTCATTTGTCATCCTACTCCATTTAGCATGAGACCCATGTTCTCCTTAGTCTTCCTTTTGCTGTTATATACTTGTAGAGTGTTTTCTTGTTTGTCTTCACGTCCCTTGCCAGATTCAGTCTCAGGTTGGCCTTGACTTTCCTAACCATATCCTTGCAAGGCTTGTCAGCAGCTCTATACTTGTGGGTCACCTGTCTGTGCTTCTACCTCTTATATACCTCTTATATTTGAGTTTAGTTATGAGCTCCTTGTACAGTCACGCAGACCTCCTGCCACCTTTGTTTGATTTCCTACTTGTCAGAATGGACCTCTCTTGAGCTTAGAGGAACACAGGTAGAGCTTCGTGCGTTTGTACTGGTCTCTCACATAAAGGACAACTCCCCTTCCTCATCTTCCCAGGCTGTCCTTCCTAAAAATCCTGTGTCCATTCATTGTAGCACTCCAGTTGTGCAAGTTATCTCACTATGTTTCCATAGTTCCAGTGGGGTCATAGCCCTGTAATTCCACACAGACTTCTAACTTCTCCTGTTTGTTCCGCATGCTGTGTGCATTAGTGTAACAGTGTTTTCAACAGACATCCAGTCATGCTGATTCTTCTGTATGGCTTTGAGAGCTTTCCTTATAAGGCTGTCCTGCATACCTACCCTCAAAGGGGTTCCATTTCATTTGTGTTTTGTTGATATGTCCCCTCTTTTCTCATCACCCTGGGCCCTTGGCTTGCCTACTCAATCCACACCTTCCTTTGTTTCTTGAAGGAATCACTCCCTCACCTGTTCATAGTATCATAGAATCATTTAGGTTGGAAAAGACCTCTAGGATAATCTAGTCCAACCTTCTTCAAACATCTCCTTAACCCCTAGACCATGTCCCGAAGCACCACATATACTCGTTTTTTTAACACCTGCAGGGGTGGTGACTCCACCACTTCCCTGGGCAGTCTGTTCCAGTGCCTAACCACTCTTTCAGTAAAGAACTTCTTCCTAATATCCAATCTAAACCTCCCCTGGTGCAACCTGAGGCCATTACCTCTTGTCCTGTCATTAGTTACTTGGGAGATGAGACCAACACCAGCCTCACTACAACCTCTTTTTAGGTAGTTGTAGAGAGCAATGAGGTATCCTCTTAGCCTCCTCTTCTCTAAGCTAAACAATTCCAGTTCCCTCAGGCGCTCCTCATGTGACATATTCTCCAGACCCCTCACCAGCATTGTTGCCGTTCTCTGCACCTGCTTCAGCACCTCAATGTCCTTCTTATACTGTGGCGCCCGAAACTGGACACAATAGTCAAGGCACTGTCTCACGAGTGCTGAGTACAGGGGCACAATCACCTCTCCATTGTTTCTAGTCTAAAGTTCTTACCACTTTGGCCAGCGTGTTGGCAAAGATACTCTAGCCCTGTTTAGTCAAATGGATCCCATCTCTTCCAAACAGCTGTGAATTCTCAAAGAGGGCCCCATGATCATAGAAACCAAATCTCAGCTTCTGATGCCAGCTGCACAACCAGATGTTAGCCTGCAAAATCCATCATGTCACCCCATGCCCTTGCCCCTCACCAGCAGAAACAAGGAGAAGACCACCTGGACCCCATGCTCTTGATCTCTGTCTCTGTAGCCCTGTAGTCATGCTTAATACTTTCCAGGTCATCCTTAGCATTAGTGCCTCCTAGGAAGAGCATCAGGGAATTGTAGTCAGAGGGCTGGATAAACCCTGGTAACCTCTTCGCAACATCCTGAATGTGAGACTCCCAGCAAACAATATACCTCCCTAGATGACAAATAGGGTTGGCAGGTGGGGGCCTCCATTCCCTACAGTAGTGAGTCTCTTGCCACGGTCATTTGCTTCCTCCTTCTAGTGGTCCTGAGGGGCCCAGGATCAGCCACAGTGCTCCAACTGATAGTACTCCTGGGTCCTCATCAGCTACAAGAGCAGTGGACTTCCAGCCTTCATTGAGATGGGAGTTTCCACTTTCCAGCTTCATAGGCACAGGTTCCTCCTGCTCTTCTGCTGCAGCTGAAGGTTCAGTCTTGTGAAGCTACAGCATCTCACAGGAGGTCTGGTTGATCTTTCTCATCTCTGAGACTGTGCTTCCTCTTGGCAGTGTAGCTCCTCAGCAACTGCACACCTCCTGCATGCTAGAAGACCATGTGGCCCAGCCTTAGTGAGAGGCCTCAGACACTCCCTGCAGCTTGAGACTTACAGAGCTGCATCTTTCCTTATGAAGCACCACCTGGGTCCAAAAGTCCAATATAAAGACACAGTTATACCAGCGTTGCCTTGGGAGCATGTCCAGTGGCGTGTGACCACCGTATCTAAGCATGTGTATGCCAAAGTTTGCTGTCCTTTTCTTTGTAAATTGCTGCATCTGTTGACAGCCTCTGGGAGCTGTGCTCTGGGTCTGGCTCTGGCTCTTATGTAGGCATCTCTCTGACACAGGCTTAAAGGGTGCTTGAACCACCTTGATCAGGACTCAGCTAGAAGAAAGGCTGTGGACACCCTTTGATCAAGCACAGCTGCCAGAGTTAGCAGCTGCTGGAGCTACCCTCACCTTAGCTTTTACCTGACCTGCAGCAGGAGCCTTCATGTCCCTCAGTGGGAGCCCAGGAGATCCCCAGTTGTGGACAAAGTACCCAGACCTCTCAACAAAGTGGGGCCCAGGAGCTGCCATGTCCATGAACTGCTTTGGTCAGCTGCCCTCCAGGCCTGCCGTTTGGGCTCAATTAGGCTGAGCACATTTCAAGAGTCACTGCAGGTTATGATCATCAAGTTAACCTGAATTCATTTAATGAAGAGAACAAGAGCTCCTCAACAGATTTCAAGTATTCATTTTCTCTTCCCCTGATCCCTTTATGATCTCTCTGCTACAGCTTAGTTTCTTGCTGCTTTTCTATGGACCGCAGTCATGAACAAATGATGTTCATCAAAGGCTTTAATGTATCAATATTTGAAAATGACAGCACCTAATTTTTCCCCTCAGTTGATGAAGGTCTGTGGGCAGCATCCAGCACATGCAGCCAAAAGGTCGAAGAAAACAACCTCTTGAGTTGTCATGGGAGACAAGTCATTGTTACAGATTAAGTTTTTACAGTTTTCCTTCCCTTTTGAGTTCCCTGAGAGGTTAGCAACTTTTTGAGCCACATCTATCATAGTAGATGATGCCAGGATACAAAGAATGGTGTCTCCTAAAAGATTAAAGATGGAAACGTGTTTGAATATGTTTTTGCTTTTGTTCGACTGTGGGTTGGCAGAAGGTGATGAGGAGAAATCGGATTCCTTTAAAATGTCCTCCCCCTCTGGAGGGGGAGGTAGGACCAAAATCACTATAAGACCATTACATACAGTGTATTTTGCTAACATTTGTGTATACACACTGCGACTAAAATGTGCTTTATTAGGGTAGCTCAGAGAGAGCAGAGCACTGTAGCAGGTACACATGTTGCAGTGCTGTGGCAGGTATAGAGGAGAGAGCTCAGTGGAGCATCCTTTTATCTCCCTACCTTCTCAGCCACTAAGCTTCACTTGTATGCAAATAATTCTTAAGTCCTATGCTGATTACTATATGAGTTGGTGTAAAACATTGGTGTACACTCATACATGTTTTCTAATCCCATTGTAAAAGAAGCTGTAAATGCTGTCAGTCTAATCCATAAGTGCCATTTGAGCATTTGAGATTTGTTCTCTGTGAACCACAGCAGGTATCTCTGTCATGCACAGTATTTTTACAGTGTTATTTTTCTTTTCTCCCCTGAGGACAGCAGGCATTCAAGCTAAGGAAAGCACAATTTCAGTTACTAGGGCATGAAAGTACAAAGTATTACACTCCTTGCTATAGCTAGGCATTTCTGGTCTACTGCGACAGTTGTGCTCGAGAGCAAATCCAGTGGTCATTTCACTCTTTTTGTTTCTTACAGTACCGAGATGCCTTTTTGCAGTTCATGGTTGATACAGCAGTGCTTCTGGGTGCAAATGCTTCACGAGCCGAATCTGATATGAAGTCGGTTCTAAAACTGGAAGTTAAAATAGCTGAGGTTGGTAATTGAATGTGGGATTGAAATGATCTTTTTAAAAAAAAAAAAGTAATCCTTTTTCAAAATGGAAAGCTGTCATATCAACAGCCTTAGCAACAGTGGTTTTTGGAAGAAAGAAGCAGAACCTGATGAAGAAAGGATGAATAGTATTCCTCCCTTAGTTAATTGTTAAACTGATTATTTTATTCTTGGGTAAAAAAAATCTTAGCCGAATACTCTTGGTCCTTTGAATAGTTAATATGTCAATAAGGCTCATTAGAGATAAGCCTGGGGGCGGCACAGCAATGTTTGAAGGACAGTGTGCTGTTGAGGTCCTTCAGTCTGCCATCTCAGTGGAGGTAGGGGATGGACATCCATGCAGCAGCAAAAATGCAAGGGTTATTGATGTGTCAGAAAACATGGAAGCACATGAGAACAGTCATGTAGGAATTAGGGCTTCTCCCCCAAAAAAGGTGGGATCAATACCCAACTGAAGTGCATCTACACCAATGCACTGGAAGCCATTGTGCAGCTGGAAAACTATAATGTAGTTGCAATCATGGAAACATGGTGGGATGACACACAACTGGAGTGCTGCAATGGATGTCTATAAACTCTTCAGAAGGGATAGGCAAGGAAGGAGATGCGGTGGGGTAGCCCCGTATGTTAGGGAGTGCTTTCACTGTCTAGAGCTTGACAACGGTGGCAATAGGGTGGAGTGTTCATGGGTAAGAATAAGGGGAAAGTCAACAAGGTAGATATCATGGTGAGAGTCTGTTATAGACCACACAACCAGGATAAAGAGGCAAATGAAGTATTCTATAAGCAGCTGGGAGAAGGCTCACAATTGCTAGCCCTTGTTCTTGTGGGGGACCTCAATTATTAGATATCTGCTGGAAAAACAATACATCAGAGAGGAAACAGTCTAAGAGCTTCAAGGAGTGTGTGGAAGAGAACTTCCTGACACGATTGGCGAGTGAGACAGATAGGGATGGCACCTCACTGGACCTGTTGGTCATGAACAAAGGACGACTCGTAGGGGATGTAACGGTTGTAGGCCATCTTGGGCACAGTGATCATGAAATGATAGAGTTTTTGATTCTTGGAGAAGTAAGGAAGGGGGTTAGCAAAACTGCCACCATGGACTTCTGGAGGGCAGACTTTGGCCTGTCTAGGAGCCTGGTTGACAGTGTTGCTTGTGAAGCAGTCCTAAAAGGCAAAGGAGTCCGTGAAGGCTGGACATTCTTCAAGAAGGAAATCTTACAGACACAGGAGCAGGCTGTCTTTTTGAGCCAAAATACAAGCTGTTGGGGAGGAAGACCAGCCTGGCGGGGCAGGCAAATCAGGAGGACTACAAGGATGCTGTGAGATTATGCAGGGAGAAAAATAGAAGGGCCAAAGCCCAAAAGACAATGAAAAATGTTTCTATAAATACATCAGCAACAAAAAGAGGGCTGAGGAGAATCTCCATCCTTTATTGGATGCAGGAGGAAACATAGTGACCAAGGATAAGGAAAAGGTGGAGGTACGGAATGCCTTCTTTGCCTCAGGCTTTAATAGTAAGACCAGTTGTCCTCTGAGTGCACAGCCCCCTGAGCTGGAAGACAGGATGAGGAGCAGAATGAAGCCTCCATAAGCCAAGGGGAAATGGTCAGTGACCTACTGCACCACTTATACATAAGTCTAGGGAGCCGGGTGGAATCCACCCAAGGGTACTGA
>VZZY01022197.1:62887-146285 GCA_013400335.1 Eurystomus gularis | reverse complement strand
GAAGCTGGTGAAAGGGCTGGAAAGCATGCCCTTTGAGGAGTGGCTGAGGGAACTGGGCTTGTTTAGTCTAGAGAAGAGGAGACTGAGAGGAGACCTTATTGCCCTCTACAACTACCTAAAAGGAGGTTGTAGCGAGGCTGGTGTTGGTCTCTTCTCTCAGATTAATAATGATAGGATGAGAGGAAATGGCCTCAAGTTGCGTCAGGAGAGGTTTAGATTAGATATTAGGAAGAAATTCTTCACTGGGAGGGTAATTAGGCACTGGAATGGACTGCCCAGGGAGGTGGTGGAGTCACCATCCCTGGAGGTGTTTGAAGAACGAATAGATGTGGCGCTTGAGGATATGGTGTAGTGATTAGAGAGATGCTAGGACAAAGGTTGGACTTGATGACCCTGGAGGTCCTTTCCAACCATAATGATTCTGTGATTCTGTGAAGGTGTAGCACTTTTAATGCCAAGAAACATAGTCCTCCAGTAATTAGAAACCCTTAACTTTCCCTGCCCTCATTATGGTCTCTTGTTACTTACTGTATCATGTTGATTCTCAGTGCAAGAAGCCAAGTGAAGAGAGAAGGCTGGATGAGGGGAAGTGGCCTGGAGATTTTATTCTCTGTGGAGAGACAGCAGAACAGAAAAGTAGCACTTATCCTTTGGGGAACATGGCTCAACTCTGCAGTCAGAATAACTTAGCCTCTTTGGTGAAAAATTAATTCATACTAATTTATTTGTTACCTGTTAGAGAGAATGGGCTAGGTAGTACTTAGCAAAGCTTTGTAAATCATAAATAGGAAAGGAATTAACAACATACCAAAATCTGGAACGGATTCTTTGAGGTCATCTGGTCCAGCTGCCCTGCTCAAGAGGTTTCGCCTTCAACAGATTGTCCAGGACTATGTCCAGACAGCTTTTGAGTATCTCCAAGGATGGAGACTCCACAGCCTCTTTGGGCAACCTGTGCCAGTGCTCAGTCACTCTCACAGCAAGAGTTTCCTTATGTTCAAATAGGCTCTCCTGCATTTATTAAAAATATATTCACCCAGTATAAAATATATCAGGTTTAGTTATATGTCAAGTTGGCTAAACCATATAGAATTGACACCTCTGACGATTTAGTGAGAGTCTTTTATCCCAAAATGTCAATGTTAAAAAGGTTCAGAAAAGTCTAGGTTCTCTCCAATCTTCCCACACAAAAGGGTTAAATGTTTCTGATATCCTCAGATGAAAAATAGCTAACATGTATGTGTCAATTAAAGTATTTTTCAAGAACAGAAAGTAAAGCTGAAGAAGTTTGAACAACTGTGAGCAGAAGAGAGATTAGAATGAAAACTTATATGCAAGCCTGTTTGCAGTGGTTAATAATACACTTCCTGATGATTAATACTATTAATCAGATCACACAGAGAATAACAAGGAGATTCTTATCTCAACAAGAAATTCAGACATGAAAACCATCACAGGCACATTCTGTATTCAGCTTTGGCTGATATCAGACAACTTAAAGGTCCAGCTTTTCAAACCCCTTTTCCTGCCAAATTGAAGACGGCTGTGAAATGTTAAGGATGAAATCCAGATCTTTGTTTTATAATTTGACATGTATTATACATTTATCTGTATCTCACATTGTGGAAGAGTGTGGAGGAGGGAAAAATGGTAAAAGAATTAGGGAGAGTGATTATCATAAGGAAATGAATCTGGATTTCCTCACTGACTCGTAATTCCTGAATGTATTTTCATTTAAGTGGATTAATTACTCAAATCAATTTGAATGATAAACTCAATCTAATATAAAACTGCAGAGCACAGTAGTTTTTAATTTTTCTGCATTGCAGTCTTTTATAGATCTTTATCTCAAAATAGACCTACTTAGTTTTCCTGTTTATGAGAACGTGAACAAGGCTGGGGAAACAATAAGTAACAGTAGCAACTGTTGCTAGATGAAGTGTCATGATCTACCTTGCAAATAATCTCCAGTACCAAATTTTCTGAAAGAATTAGACTGTAGTCTAAACACAGGATTCAGTGACTTTGAATCTAGAATTTAAAAACAAAGATAAGCTATTGCTTATCATGACAATTGTCTGTCATGTTAAGTTATTCTCTTGTACATTGGGGTATGTAATAATCCCAGCCTCTGACTTAAAGCCCATACAACCCTTCTCTCAGTTAGAGACTTTAAATCCTCTCCATGAATAAACAACTGCTATAGTATATGTTTGTAAAAGTACCCTCTGGGTATGAACTCCCTGTATTTTAAAGCACTGCAATTGGTGAGTAGTCCATATGGATACTGTATCACATACAACAACAAAGTGCACTTCAATATCATTTCAAGTCACATCACAATGCCCTTTCAAGCACTATCTTTTCACCCCTAGCATAACATCTCACTTCACAGTACAGCTCAGGAAAGGCTTTTTATTTGACAAATCCCTGTGATGACCTAGTTCCAACAAGTTACCTGAGTTACTGTACTGACCTTTCAACAAAGCCAGAAAATGTAAAGCACTAGCAAAAGTCAGTGTTCTCATGTTCTGCTCACTGTTCAAAAGACCTTGTAAGACTCATCCAAACATGTCTCAGACATGGTACAACTAAGAAATCAACAGATGAAAGAAACAATAGGGACAAAAATTAAATACTCTATTTGCAGTTTCTTGAGGACTGCTTCAATGAGATATGGAAAGTTGCTATTCTTCAGCTTGTCTTAGCTGTAGCTAGTCCATAGGACAATAAGATATTAGAAAAGGGGGTTTCTTATCCTATGCTGCTATCCATGAGCAGGAGTGATTTTTCAATCAATTCTCCTTTCTGACTCTTATTTTTCTCCTGACCCACCCCTACAAACTAGCAAAGGTTACTTATTAGTAAGATCTGTTCACTCAAAGCTTAGAGCGTGTCTCAGCAGGTGTTTTGTTGTTTTATAGCAGAAGAAAATGGTTTTTTTTGAAGAAAAGAATTGTTTTTGTTGTGAAGGCAAGTGGTGGAACCAGGAGAGATTTAGTGAGTGGCTGTGTGGTGCTTGGTTACTGGCTGGGGTTAAACCGTGACAAAAGGATAACAAGAGAACTACTCATATAATATTTGTTTACATGTGTAACTTTATAAAAATAATATTTTTCAGTGTTCAGCAAAATTTGCAATACGAGCAAATACATCATAATTGCAATGATTTAACCTAATGACTAGCTTCCACTACAGTTTACCTCAAGTTTTATGACCTGGAAAGTTTTAAAATTTGGATGTTTTCCTGTGAAAGAAGGGCTAAAAAATATGCAGCTGAAGTGCAACAAATCATGTCTTGGTTTGCCATCAGAAACAAAATGGTTTAGCTTCCTTCCTCATGTGGTGTACAGATAAGCTTAAATCATTGACAAAGAGTCAGTGACTGGTGGGTGGTGCTACTGGGACAAATGGCCCATGAGAAAATCGAGATTTGAAGGAATTTAACTTATTGGAGAAAGCCCTGTGCGGTGAATGGCAACCTGTTTAGTAGCAGACACATGAGTTTTCTACAAACTACACCATGTATGACCATTAAGATATTTTACAGCAGTGCCTTGCTATTTCACTTTTCCATGGCATTGTGCAGCTGGGAATTAAGCATACCTCCCAAATATCAACAAATGATGGTCAGTAGGCATGGAAAATATAATGACATAGGTGGAAATCACATACATCACTCTGCACTATATGGATATGTCAGTTACATATTATTGCTAGATGCATCTCTGAATTCACTTCTTACCATCTGTGGCCACAGGTATGAAAACTGCATTTCCTCCAGTTAGAGAGATGTAAATGAATAAATAAATTTGAAAAAGAAATTTCAGGACACACATACTTGTGAGATCATTCTGCTTGTTCAATGCATCTCTTCTGAATGCTTTTTCATGGCTTGTTGCATGCAAGTATGCAGAATAATTATTGTTTAGGAATTTTGCCTGTCTGTCACTAAACTGCTGTTATTAGAAGACCTGATTAGGCAAGCCAGTGCACTAAGTTATTATTTTTATTAATGGAATATTCCCAAAAGGTACTAGGCAGTTGGCTCTAGGCAGCCCCACTTGAGCAGGGGGCTTGGACAGGATTACCTACAGAGGCACTTTCTAATCTCAAACATTCTGTGAAATTCCAATGTCTTTCCCATGCTGAGCTACCTGCAGCCTGTTGGCTACACAGGTATTCCTTCACAGAAGTGCAGGGTTATTCTGCCAAGTGCCTTCTAAGAGCAGTTTTTCTTTTGTATACTCTCTTTACAGCTATTCCCTCTCAGGGAACAAATTGCTTTTCTTCTGACCAGCTCACAGAGAAAGGAAATCCCCTCTTTGATTCTGCTTGTGCCATTTCCCAGTCGCTTGTCAATAGGACAAATTGCTCTACCTTTCTCTCTTTGTCCCCTTCATGCCAGTCCTCAAGGTCTTTGAAATCCCATTCTCTTACTAAAGTAATACGCCAAATATTGTCAGTAATTCAACTGCCTCTGTTTGAACTCTTTTCAGTTCGCTGGCATGGTAAGCAATTCTCACTTGTCACAGGCAAGGAAGACTGGCTATTTTCACTGTTGGCAGCATTAATTAAAAAAAAAAGTTCCAGAGAATATTTAGTTCTCTCTTTGCACTTTCTTCTCCTTGAAGATCTGTTTACACTTTTATTTTCCTTTAACTGTTTTGACTCAATTTAATGTCTTTTTATGCCTAACTACACTTCTGATACCAAAGTAGATACTAGTATAAATAGGACATGAAAATGGTGTTAAATCATTCAGAATGTCAGATTCCTGTGGTCCTTACTGGACCTGGTCTTGTCACGTGCCCCATGAAATGTATCTTTGTTGTAGACACTACAACTAATACGATGAGTGTACAGTTTTAGATGTTGTAGCAAATCCGAACTCCATTTGAGGATCAAAGTCATGTACAATTGCAGAAGCATGGGCAATAGACACAACTCACAAGCTGTCTACAATGCTGAGAATAAGTGAGATGTTTGACAGAGAAGAACACGTGTTGGCAAAATTGCTTGATCTGCTTTTTAAAGTGAAAATTGAAATCAAACTTCCATAAACTTGAGATATTAATCAGTGAAGGGTTGTTATTGTGTCCTGGAGCCACTCTTCCCTCCAGGAATTCCTTTAGCGAAGAATCAGAGACAGTTCCTAAAATGACCCAGTTTGGAAATGTCCTGAAGGAAAAATAAGCTATTATTGCAAGAACAGAGGCCATTTTTGCATTAACTGTAGGACTAAAAGTGATTATTTCTGTTTCTGCTTTTAACTTACTATATAATTTTAGGCAGGTCATTTATCTTCTGTATCTCTGTTTTCCCACCTGTAAGGTATGTCCAGTGTAATGTTGTGAGGATTAATATATTTGTTCACCACTTTGAGATCTTTGGATTTAATAGGCTATTGCGCTGAAGTAGCTCATTATGAGACATCACAGAAAATTAATACGCAACACTGAAAGGCATATGCTTTGGGCTGCTTGCTTTATTTTTCAGTGTCTAAACAAGTCAGTACACATTTATGGTAAGAGTTTTGCCTTCTACATCCTAGATTTTTATTTCCTTGATCACAAAGGATAAGGAGCATTTTAGGAAAAAAAACTTAAGTAGAATTTTAATTTAGGAAAATACATCTTACTATTGAAGTTAGTGTATCTTTCTGTGGGTGTGCGCCTAAGGGTGTAAAGTATTCTGTGAGATGAGAGTCGTAAAATTTTGCACCTGAGAAAATTCAGCCGCTTCCATCACTCAGCACAGACAGTGGGTGAATTAATATCAGTCTGTGCCTAACTGGACTCAGAACATCACGTGCATGAACTGTAGCCACTAGTTGTTGGTGAAGTGGCCAAGAGTTTGAGCCAGGAAACAGTCATCTGAAAGCTCTTGGCTAACTATCAGTTCCAGCAGTTGACAAATATTTGTGTTGCAAACACGGATATTATTTGCTGAAGTAGATACTGTCAGTGTTGTATAGGACCTTTAAATAATAATCTGCAGCAAGATCTTTCAAATCAGAGTGAGCAGCAAGAGTCATTATTAGTTTGAACTATCACAAAGTCGGGACTCTTTCTGCAACCTCAAAGGGAGAACAAGCTTTCAAAAAGGATTGCCTTTGCAGCTTTCTAATTAGGGATCTTGTTGCCATAGATTTGGCATCAAGACAGTAATATTTCCCAGCCACCTATAACTGCCTGTTGTGGCATGCTTGATGGGCATGTATGTGTCAGCTTGACTAAACGTGGTGGCTCAGGGTCTGTTTCAAGCCTAAACTCCATCAGGACCAGGAAACTTGAGTTCCTCAATGTGTACTGAACAAGTGACTTAATAATGCACCTTTAGAGTATTCAAGATGTTGGCTACTACTTTACCTTAAAGTACTTGGAGAAGGAGATGGTGCTGATCTGTTCCTCTTTTATTTGTCTGTCTAATGAGAAAGGATCTGAAGCCCCAAGTCTCTGTTCAAGGGACTTAATGTGATCAAAAGGCATGAACTGAACACCAGCCCTACTCCTGCAAAGTTTTTGTGGGGTTGCTACTACCTCCTAATACAATTTGAATAAGAGATCAAAGAGAATGGATGACAGCCTTGCAGGTGGAGACTCTCACCTTGGCTTCAGAGAGAGTCACAAGTTTTAGTCCTTAATATATGGTCTGTTCCAGTACCATACACCTTGTATCCTACACTAGTTCAAAGAAAAAAAATATAAACCCAGTCCAAGTCACACAGCCACCATTTTAACCTACTAGCCACCCACACATTTTTAAAGAAAGGCCTTGAAGAAAAGATTAAGACCTTTACATACTGAGTGGAGAAAATTACCTCCTCAGAGATTTTTGTAAAGCTCTGAAATGTTAGAAAAGGAAAAGGAAGGATTGAAAACATTTTCCCTCCACATATTTAACTGGCAAGGTTGGCAACTTAAGGTTATGTTTAGCTGAGGTGCAACCCATAAATCAGTAAAAATTCTCTCTCCAGGAGACACTGTTCATGGTACTTTGTATTTAGGAAGGAGCATCATTTGGGCTGATGTCTGGCAAGTTAAGCTGTATGAATATGCCTTAAAGAGTATTCCAGACAATGGCTGTGCATATGCCCAAGAGCCATGTTACGACCTTTACAGCAGTAAGAGAGCAAGTCATTCTACAACAAACCTTAACCTAAATAATTTTTGTAGTTTGGCTACTGAGTCTATCTTAAATTATCTCACCTTTGCACCTTTTATTTAGTGCACTTAACTAGATATGTTTGCTAAAGAAAGTCTAAGAACTTTCTCAGCAGCCTTATAAAAATCCTGTCCAGAGGGACAGATCAATGAAAATAGCCTAGTTTCTTTGTGTGAACTGGTTTACTTTCTAAATGTTGCAGAATGCTGATGTTCAAAATAAACATTAAGAAAAATTCAACATACCCTGAATGGTCAAATAAATCCCTGCAGATCATCAGCCAGATAAACCTGTTAATTATGGAAAAGTCTCCAGGTAGTTACCATGGAGATAAACCTACAATTAGGCAATTTATTAAAAAATAATTGATTATCTTAAATACAACCTTAGATACTACTTTATCATTTTATACCTATGGGAATGAAAACTCAATCACAGGTGAAAAAAAATGGAGGAGTTAATATACACTTTTATATTTAGATACTGCTCTTTTATTTTAAATAATTTGACAAGAATATTAACAGAAGCAATAAGTAATAGATTTGTGCTTTTAAATAAAAAGAGATGTCGTTGATAATACTCCTACTACTGAGGCACTTCTATAATGGTTGTGAGAAACAGTGAGAAGCGCAGAGCCAACAAGGCTTGGTGATTTCCCTACCAGGGCAGTATCATTCTCCCCAACATATGCACTCTTTAATCTTCATCCAGTCTTGATTCCTCTCCTAGATGATGGGGGTTTTATGCTTCCTTTGGGAAACTTGCACTGCTAAATAATTCACAGTATTAGGAAGATTATCCAATATTAGATTAACTGGTAATTCAAGAGAAGATCTAATATACCTAATTTTAAAGCTTCTTTTACAATACTACTACTCATAGACTGTTTACACAGTACTAAATTATTTCTTCTCTTGTAGATATAAATTCAATACCACTGAAATGACATTGGACCCATTGTATATTCTTTCACCACCCTCAGACAAATTTTATACTTTAAATAAGTGGGATTTTGTGCCCTAATGTAGCAAAGACTTGCAGGCAGTTTTAATCATGGTGTTCTGGAACATCAGGAGTTTCTACATACACAAGGTTTAAAAGCAAGTGTGTAGTGAGGTATTTGACAAATTAAAGATTTAGTATTTCTTACAAAACTACAGAATTACTGTTAGGACATTAATAAATGTTTTAATTATTATGTTCTCTGGCCTTTCTGATTACTCTTCTCCAAACTTTTCTCAGATTATAACTTTTCAAAGGCCGAACTTTGAATGGAAGGAAGATTCCCAACTTTGAACTTCATCATAACTGAATGAAAAGGTGTTTTCCCTCTGTGCTGACAGGCAGCTTTAATTTGCCTAGAGAAAACTCAGTAAGAGCTAACTACAGATTTTGGAAAAAGCTTTGAACAGACTACTCCTTTTGAAATAAAGGCATTGAAATGTTATTGACTTCCTTTCTTTTCTTTTATTTTTTTTTTGTCTTTATTACATTGTTATACTCCTACATTTTTGCGGCTTATGCTCTGATTTGTCCATTCCATGCATTTTTATTGGTTTTGGGGTTTTTTTTATTGTAATAATTGTTATATTTCTAAAATTATTCTCTTTTTAATTATAAAATGCAACTTACTTAATACCTTTTTCTAACACAAGCTTTAATAATTTTTCTCATTGAACTCTATACTGCCTACACTTTTCACTGTGAAGTTGCTTATAATTTTTGTTTGTTTAGTGTTCTATGCATCACTTAGTATGGGTTGAATGACGATGGCCCAAAAGTTTGCATAAGCAATTTATTGAGCACAATACATTAGATATGGTATTGCTTAAAATGTACCAGACTATAAGATAACATTTAGCTTCTTAACTTTGTCTTTGCATATATGGCTTCAAATTATTGCCGCCTTTGTCACTTTGTTCTAAGAAAATAGTCTAGTAGCCATTCACTAACTAGCAATGCTGTTCCAAGTTTATCCGCTCTTTCCTTCCAAACTTACATTTATGTTTCCAGATGTGTTTTCCTTTTCAAGTCACTCTTCTTTTATCTAACGAATATTATGCTGAACTAACTCTGTTTGTGTTGGTACAACCACTTTTTTTTCTGATCTCTCTAGACTTGCCTCATTTAAGTTACTCCTCTGATACAAATAGGGTAGAAATTGGAAGACAAATTGATGTGAAAAGAAAAAATAGCTTAGCAGTTTTTTACAGAAAAAATAATGGAAAATAATTATCTTCTCAGAGCAATGAATTTTTTTCTCTCTTTTGAAAGTACTAGTGAAAAAGAAGAAAAGGGAGTAAGAGGTCGATGCAATTGATAACTAACAAATGCTTCCAGCAATTGCCACCAATCCCTAAGCAGTTCATGAATGCCTAATCTTTACAAGCTCAAAATTTTCCTAAGTACAGCAACATTATTTTAGAATTTTTTCTTCCCTTGTACTAAGCTAATTATGATTAAATTAATGTAATCTATAACTTGGATACAGCTGATCCACTACAAATGCAGAACCTAGCAGAACAGTGCTTTGGAACAATAGCATGCCAGGGAGTAGAGCATCATGTCCTCTCACCCATTCACCACCTGTAACAAGAGATTTATTTTGCCCCTTTTGTGTCCTTTACAAAATCATGACTTTAAAGTAAGTTATGATCTTGAAAAAACAGTTAGTTATAGATTGCTTCTTAACTTGTCAAAACAACTCAAGGCAAATGAAGCCTAACCCTGGTGAAATATTGGTCGGCTTCATCACAGTACAAGCCTATATATAACCACGGATGAAAAGTGAAAAATGGTAATTGAATGCCAGAAGTTTGTGCTGCTCTACAAAGATCAGAGATGGTGTCTCCAACAAAGACTTGAATATCTTTAGCAAAATAGGACCTTGATTAATACCTTGTCAAGATACTCAGTACCTTTCAATTGTCATTGGAAGAACCCCTGTCCTCTACATGACTCGGGCGAAGAGATATGAACACAGATTTCTGTGTCTGAAACTTAAATGAATACATCTCATTTAAGCCATCACCTAACACAGACCTGCCTCAAGTTCGCTCTAGAAGCAGTTCAGTTGTTTTGCCACTATTTTATGATTCTGCTCTGTTGGAGTCACAAATTCACAGATGTTTCTTTACATATAATCATATCTGGAATATACTTAAGAAAATATGCTTAGAATACAAATTCCACAGAATTTGGTCATCGCCTACTTTCAAATAATAAAACATCATTTAGTATGAATTTGTAGCATTGTCTCCTCTCTGCTGAGTTTTAGATAAAGGAGTTTGCCCAAAGAATATATCAGTGATTATTCATTGCTAATTCCTTATTACAAAAATAATAGTAATAATAAAATAATTGCTGTATTGGACTTCAAACTTTTTCTTGATTTTTGGAGACATTGAGGGCTAGAGGCATGAATCCTTCCTTAAATTGAAGTCTCTCATACCAGAAGAATTCCTTCAGTCCAAGTTAGGTTCTCCAGACCGCCACACAGCTCTGAATCTGTCTGTGCATGACAAGCAGATCTTTTACATATCCCATATTTTTTTCTTCCATAAAAGCATTTCACACCTTAATGAAAACAGCATGCCAAATAGCAAACCAATACCAGTAGCGGTTGCATTTTTAAATACACCCCAAAAAAATAAGTAGGAAAATGAACTCTGATAATATTGCGTTTTGACAACACTGTGTATCCTGATCTGCTAGATGAAGACAATATAGTCTACAGTGTCTTCAAGATTGAAACAGAAACAGAGGTTTTGGAAAAGCTACAAGATCTTTCAAAAATATTAAATAAAGGTATAAGAGCACTTTGTTTCTCTACTGCCTTGTAGCTTACCTCCTTGCATCTCTTATCTTCCAGTCAGATCTCAGAGTGAGAGATAAACATTTACAAAAATATGAAAAAAATATGAAAAAAAAATAGCTAAAGTGAGAAGGTGTTTGGATGGAAATAAAAGCAACCACACTTTGGAGTCAAATTCTGTGATGGGTGTGTTCAGTCATACCAGCTGTAGAAATAGTATTCCACACTACAGCGAGTCTTAGATAATTTCATGCCTGTCCTTGTAGCTTATATGCAAAGAAAAGCAATAATGAATATTGATTCAGTGAAAGCTCTGGGACTAGTGCCTATACTTTTGTAAATATATGAAACTGAACTCTATTAGAAAAAAAGTCATGCTCTTTGTATGCTATATGATGGAAAAATTATAGCTTCCAAAGACGAAGACATCCTTTGAAAGCGATATAACATTCCTCCATGCACACAAATTTGTTGCTCAGGTGTCGTGGTTTGAGCCCACCCAGCCTACACTAAACGCTAGGCAGCCACTCACTCATTCTGCCACCCTCTGATGTGATGGGGAGGAGAGAACACAACAAAAGTCTCAGCCTTGGCCAGGGGCGAGTCTGACTTGGAGCTGAGGGAGCTTCTTGAAGATTCTTACAGGAGCCACACCAGCACCCCACATCCCCAAACACCACCAGACATAAACCCAACACATCAAGGTACTTTGTCACCTTAGAAAAGGGGACATGGGAGAGAAGAGGATATTTTCTCTTTTAATACCCATGAGGAATAAGAGAAACAGAGAAAGATCTGGGTTGCAGCTGTTCTGCAAAAAGTGCAGAGCCATAACCCTCATATCTGCTGGAGGATACTGTCCTCAGCAGTTGCACAAACACAAAGCATAATCTTTTTTCCTAACACAGGCCAGCTGTAGACAGCAGAGATTTAGATTTCCAACAGCTTTCTATGCTAAATCAAGAAAAAACAGGAGGTGATTATGTTAACAAACTGTTGCTTACTTTTTCACCATTGATTCTGGCAGTAAGTAACTTTAATCATACTCTGAAATGACTGTGCAGCAATCCAACTGAAATGCAATCAGTGACAGCAAAGAGCAGCACTAAACAGTCTTGAGTTAAAGTTGTAATGTTCAGCCACAGAGCACCAACATCATAGAGCATGATGTTGACATTTTAGGCCCTGAACATTCAGTGGGTACTTTCAATTGATTTCAGGATTGCCAGGATTTTAGGCAAGAGCTTACCTTCACACAAAATAGTCATTTCTCTCCAAAGGTACAACATGACTTGAATAAAGGGATGTTAGCTCACAGAAAAAAAGCTGGAATAGGCTTTTGGAGGTCATCTAATCAAATCCCCACTCAGAGCAGACCCAATTATATCAGGTTGCCCAGGGTCTTGTCCAGTAAAACTTTGAATGTTTCCAACCTGTCTTGACGGGTTATTCCAGAGTTTATCTAACTTTATAGGAAAAAAAAAAAGAATTCATGCTGTCGCATCAAAGTTTTCAGTCTCTAGAAGCTATCCCTCACCAGCAGCAGCCCACAAGAAGCTCCCACAAGAAGATACAGCTTCTAGAATATGCCCCTTGATACTCAAGCCTGGAAACCAGTGTGACAACTGCTAATCAGTTTTATGGAATCTAAACCTCCAAATGACTCAGTTAGTAATGAGAAATAGGAAATTAAAGTTGATATTTATGAGGCTGGAAAATGCTTTCATGTTCTGATAGCATTTTTTAAATTATCTATGATGAAGTTAGAGAAAAAATCTTGCAACTCCATGAAAAGAAAAGCACAGTAACTGCTTTAGAAAACTCCTGCTTTTTTTCCTCCCTTATTTTATTGTAGCCATGATTTCCCATGGAAAGTCAGGTATTCAGATGATTTTAGAAGGTTATAATTGTTCAAATATTTACAGCAAACTATCTGTGTATCTAAGTGCCTTCCAGAAGAGAAATCCCAGAACACGAATGCAGTCACTGCATGAAGGCCCTTTTTTATCATGTTGTTCAGTTGATACCTTAGCTATGACATGTGGGGAAAATCCATTCTGTCTGACACTGATCAGACAAAATGTCTCATGAAAGCATTAGGCAAACATATGCATGTAGAAGTATGATTATATTTAAAGCTAAACTCCTGGAGGCAGGTAAGGCTATTCAGAGTTCAAAGGATTTGCAAAGCCAGGAGTATTTGTATGCAGTCAGTGATAGGCCAAAAAGGGTGACTTTGTGCTGCAGCATGCCTTGATGCAGAACAGGTCTGAAGCCATTTATCTATCTTGGTGTGACATTGTGCTGAACTAAAAATGTCTGCTAAGAAACTAAACTTCCTTAGCGGAATCACCATTCCCTGTTAATACACGTTAACAGTGTCTAGAGCAGTGCTTGCTCTCATCCAGTCAGTTCAGATTATGAGAAATGTGAGCTAGATTTTGTCTGAAATGAATGATGTAACAAAACCTTAAGAAATTTTTCCCTTTTTATGTCATTGAAATTTGTGGGTCTCCGGTTATGAAAAGTAGATCTGACGGATGATAGATGCCCCTATGGACCACTATATCTGTCACTATCACAAAATTAGAAAAGGAGAAAGCACTTTGCAGAGTTTGTTAATTCTCTTGGTAATGCTTTATTATTTCAAAATAAACAAGACCAGTACTTGGCACAACACTGAACTATTAATGGCATTTAAAGGGTGAAAAAATGCACTCCACTACTGTCCTAAATCACTATATAGAAATTTGGTTGTTAAGATTCTCTAAAATATGGGAAGATAAGGAAATCAAGAACATTTCATTTGCCTACTGAAGCAACACACTCTCCTGTTGGCTGCACAAAATTGCTTAGACTGTACCCAAGACATGCATTAGAAAACTGCGCCATTAGAGCTCATTAGTGAATGGAAGAAGGAAGTCAGTATTGTAATTTGCAGAGCTTTTAGTGAATTATTGTCTTACGATTACAGTACTGTCTCCCACATTGATGACCCCATTGTATCCCTTGCTGGGAGAATACTGACACTGGAATTTTTAAAAGCTTTTGCCAGCATGCAATCTGTTTGCTGTAGAACCTGAGAGCTATACATTGCAGTGCTACAAAAACTGAATTCCAGTTTGTGTGTGCAGCACCGTTGTCTAATTTGCACTTCTTGCATGGATGAAAGCTCTTGGCCTTCAGTCTCTGACCTCCCAGTCTACTTAGGAGTGCATACAGGGAACAGCAATGCAAGCCCTGGAGCATCTTGCCGCTGTAGAACATGATTAGGTAGAAATCAAGTAATGTTTGACAGTCTATTTTTTATCATTTTGACAGATTGGAGAAACATTTTAATGCTGGGGTAAAATACTACCTTAGCTGTGAAACCTTCAGAATAATGCAATTCCTCCTGAGACAATTTTCTGCCTTTCAGTAACTCTGGACAAAACGATAATAAAGTTTCAAGGTCTCAATGTACAAAAATATATTAACAGTAGGATGGTATAACTTGATGACAACAACACAGTAGCAAGAATCAATGACAATAGAGCAAGACTCAGTGTTGATTGCATCAAATGTACTGACTTGCAAAGCAGAAAAAAATTACTGTCAGTGTTTAGAAAGTGCTTGGAGGCTATTCTATAATTTGAAGAAATTTTGTGAATAAGTTTAAAGTGCTGTAAAGATCTTAGCCTAGATTTACAACCATTGATTAAGACATAGTTCTTTTTGAAGTCAACTTACTGGTAATTTATGCATAGTATAGGTGAAAATAAAAATTTAGGTTTAGAGGGAGTGAACATTTTGTAACAATCCACAAAACAGACTCTCCATATTGCTAGGAACCTAGGGAAAAAATAACAAACTTTTATTTACTATAGATGTGTCTACTCTTATTAAGGATGAAGAAACGATAGTCTGGGAGAAAAAAAGAATCAGTACCTGAAAAATATCAAAAAGGGTAAATCTTAAAGCTCAAAATAGATTTTTACCTATGCACCTGCTTCTAGCCAAAATAAAATGATATTTAATTCCTTTTTTGTATATTTAATAATAATTACTCTTGGGATACCTTTGCATTACCTTGTAATTGCATAGATGTGCACAGCATGAACCATAGGCATGGACTACAGAATTTTGCTGTGCTTCTTCATTCATGATGGCTGGTCTCCTCTTGAACTCTGAATCTAGGAAAGCCTAAGTTTTCAGGAAGAACTAGAAACTTCCTCTTCGTTTTCACCTGGCTCCATTTTTAAAGGAAAAGTGAAGATTCTACTCGTATTCTTGAGAATGCAATGCTGATGATAAAATTATCATTTTGCAATGGATTCCCCACAAATGAACTTTTTCATCATGTGCAAATACATTTAAATTTCACATGGGCATAGGAGTGTCCAAAATGACTGCACATGCAAGAAAGTAAGATGTGGTGTTTCATATTTCTTCTTAATGGTGGAGATGGTCACTGGAAAAGGAGGAAAAAGTTTTAAGATCAGTTTTTACCTGCTGTTCTGCAACCATAGGCACTGTGTATGTTAGGTTAATTTGAGATTAAAGCCTATAAACTGAGACCTCATTCACCTTAATGGCGAAAACTAGGTGCAGAACAAGGGATATTTTCTGAAGGGTCTATTCCTTACATAAATATGAACATGAGCAAGTCCTTACTCTTTGGTTGGTGGGTCAAAATTGCAACCTAATAGAGATCAGGTAGATATATCCTTTACATTACCAAATTGTATAAGTATATTGAAGCTGAATATAAAACTTAACAGTCTCCATAATTTCTTGAGATAAATCCAATACAGATAGAACAAATCAACACCTGCAGAAAGTAGGTCTTCATCTTCCTAATTTGGTCATAGTTAGAAGTGAACCTATTCTGTTTATGAAGAAATCTTTTCACATCCAAACTCAAACTCTGAGCCTAAACTAGTACTCCTGTTAACACAAGATGACAGATGTTAGTGATGTTTTTGAACAGGAAGCACACACTCTGGGAAATATTTTGCTCTTACTTAAACAATTTCTTCTTAACCTACAAAATTCTGAAGACTGTGAAGAGTGAGAAAAAATAATAAATTATGTGTGGCAGCAAAGACATAAAGAAGGCAAATAACCATGTAGCATGTTATTATTTTTTTATATATATATACTTTAGAAAGAAACGTCCACACTTTCTAGTAACTCAGTTGTGTGGCCACAAATTCAACAACCTATTTTTTGTGTTAACCATATGTGCATCTTACTGTGGTTAAAAGTTCTCATTTTTCTGGCCCGCACAGGGCTGTTTGCAACTACATGGCATTCTGCTGCAAAGTGATGTATTTGTCCACAGAGAACAACAAGAGGTAGTATAATATGAAGTGGTGATGTGCAATGCTCTCTAAGGGCAGGCACAATCACTACCAGAATAATGATGAATAGCAGAACATTGTACTAACTGAATGCATTTTACCCATTGATGCTGAATCAGGGTATGGAGAACAACGTAGCCATGTTTTATTTCTTTTTCAACTGCTCTAGGGTGATAACGTTGTGCAAAAAAAACACCCCAAAGTAAAATAACTGCATGGTATTAACAAATAATATGCCAATACTCTGATAGTAAACCATCACTCTGCTAAGTATGAGTGCATTAGGGTTCAGTAATGCAGAGGAAGGGTTTTACATTTGAACTATGGACATCTGTCTGAGTTCCTTCAGCTCTGACCACTGCCAAGTGCTTCTGAAATAAAATCTTCAGTAAACTGTCCTTCTGGGCTACTTAGGGAAACACAACTAAATTAACAACAAAGTGAGTTTTTCTAGCATGTTGGATGTGTTGATATGTTGAGAAAGAGCATCATCAACAAGACAGGAAAGAAAATTGACAGCTGCAATGTGTGTTATCTCTAGAAACTAAATGATTTATCTCTAGTAATGAAAGGACTAATTATTAATTATTGTCCATGTTTGGATGAATACACATGTACTGCTGTGGTCAAATAGATGCAGATGGCTGCTGTGCTCTCACTCTCTGGAAATGCTTAGGACACTCTACACTTGGTCATTGTTGCTGCTGCTTCTCTGCCCTTCATCTGTTCCATCAGCATGGAAGTGAAAGCATCCCTTGCTCTGTTCTGAGGGGGCTGCTGGAGAATACTGCCTGCCAAGCACATTGTGCTACTCTCTCATTCTCCTTTACATTCTCCTATTCATATTCCAATACAAATTTAGAAATATTGCAAAAATTAAAAAATATGCAGCTTGGTGTTTTTTAATACTGGGATTTATGGGTGAGCTGATCTAACATGAAGAATTAATACATTTTTCTTTTGTTTATGGGTACTGGACTATAGCTCATGGCCATCAGCAACCACAACTGTCAGCGTGCTGCAATGCATGATCAGTCTGTGGGAGACAGAGATGAACTGCCATTTGTGCTCTTTACTGCATTAGCCTATTTTTGATTCAGCATGGTGTTCCTAAGGAAGCCTGAATGCACTACTTGTTTTTGTTTGACATTGCCCTCTACATAAAATCAGCAGGAGTTTTATTTTCATATTCATTCATCACTGTTTTTAATGTCAGCAAACGCCAGAGATAGAGAGAACAGTCAAGCTTAAATGCATGTTTGAAATAACATTTGTTAAAGTTTTATAACCGGTTATGCTCTGAAGTCATGGTACTCGATATTTGTTGTTATGAAAGAATCCTGCATTCGTATAATTAGCTACATAGCTGAAGTAACACTTGGAAGGAAAACTTTATTCCTGTGTAATATTCAGTGGAGCTTTTTGCAAGCATTTGTATGAAGATCCTGTATTGCTCTCATGTTGGGATATGTAGGGAGCACACTGGTACATAAACCTACATATATAGGCACAAGCTTAAGGAAGCACACACTGAAGAAATACAAAGCCTTTGACCTTCTGCCAATCCATACAGTTTTCTGAATGAGGAAAAAGAAGTAAATGTTGCTGAAAATTCTTATTCTAGGTACTGCAATGTTGAATATGAGGTATACTGCTGACAAAAATACAAACATCTTGCTTTTGGGTTGATTAACATCCACGGAGAGTAACTCTTGATAACCAGTGCTCTTACTATGTTTGCATGACCTTGCTATAGATTCTGTATAACAGCTCACCTGAGGGTTGCAGGAGACCCTGATGAGCCCTCTGGAGTGTGGTCCTGCCAGACCACTGAGGTGGAAATCAACGGGACACGGCAGTGCACAGGAAGAGTGCAGCCTGTGTGACCTGCAACCAGTGCTCCCCAGTCCCTGCTCCAACATGTCCTCCACAAGATCAGAAGGCCTAAGGTCCACCAGCTGCCTGCTACCCATACACTGACACCTGCATGCAGGGTGTGAGCCTTCCCAGTCACCGTGGATAGGGAGCATACAGCTTTTGCCTATAGTAGGAAGTCATGATTCTGACAGAGGCATGCTCCAGCCCTGCACTTGGCAGGCTGAAAGGGCATGTGAAGATGGAATAAGTATACAGCACTCCTCCTCAGCTCAACAGATAATTTTGGAAAGATCATCTACATATTTGCATATCTGCAGCAAAATTTGGCCAGAGGAACAGCTATGAAATAGGCAGAATGGAGACTGTTACAGGGATGTGTGGTAGATGCTTACTTCACCTTAAGACAGACCTAGGTAGAGACACAAATTATTTCTGCCACAGCTGTGCACCACAGCTGCACACCACAGCTGCAGAGTGATAAGTCCCAGAAGGATGGACAAGAATTGCAGGTGCACAGTGCAATGCAAAAGCAAAGAAGATATCCTTGCTAGATGTAGGCTCAAATGTTGCAGTACCCTAGTCAGTTATGCACCTTGGAATGTGATTTTTGGTAAAACTGGAAAAAAAAAGTGGCCAACATTCCCTTTGAAAAGAACCTGTGCTTCTGAAAAATATATGAAAGAAAAGAAGAAAAATGTGAGAAATACACAAGAAAGCGCAAGCCTTTCCCCGTCCCTTCCACTCTTACAAGGTCACTTTACTGAGAAGAAGCAGCAGCAGAAGATAAACTTTCCTTTGAAACTTATGATGAAGAGTAAATGCATTCAGATTCAAAAACCAGTTCAAATCAGGATAAAATTATACATCTTCTGGCTGTAATTGCCCCAAGTAAGGTTGTCTCTTCCCCACTTTCTTGTCGCTGCTTCCTAGTCAGAGTTGTCTCCCCCAGGCTGTCACTCACTTTTGATCAGAATGGGCTGTGTGGGAAAAGCTGCTGTTTAAACTGCTTGAATTGGCTTGGCTGTTTTGAATCAAACATCCAAATGTCTTCCTATTGTTTTGGAACTACTAGACCACCTTGCATTCCTTAGTATAAGCCTTCCTCGTTTCTGTAGCTAATGCCTCTTTCTCAAACACCTTAAATCATAGGGATGTGTATCAGGAGGTGTTCAATCTCTTTCAACTTTTTTTTTTTAATAAGAAAAAAATGAATCAACAAAAAACAAAACTAAAAAATGTTATTTTGTGCTGCTACCAATAATTTCTTCCCATGTTAGTGAGCTACTTGGAGAGCTGATCTGAGAACATTCAAATCCACATGTTAACACTCCTTAATTCCTTAATATGTATGTCATTTCACTATGGGCAAATTACCTTTGAATAAAATAAATTGTACAGGAACAAACTTATTCATAACAGGCATTTGTTACTGCTGGAATGGGGACATTTAAGGCTTGATTTCTGCAATTTGAATTTTGTTTCAGGTTGCTTAGTGAGAAAGTAAAATAAATTAGGAGGAACAAAGTTGGAAGAAAATAAAACGAAAGCCATGTTCCAAGTATGTGATTTTTTTTTTTCTTACAAATTCCTATCTTCATTAGAAATTTATTTTTGATATAATAATATTTCTTAGAACATGCTTGGAGTTTATGGTGAATAATCAAAGTATAAAACCACTTTAAATGCAGATCCCTTAGTAGTTAGAGTATTTAATTACCTGGAAAAGATTGAGGATTTATCTCTTTCTTAAACTTTCTTTGTAGTAGTACTTAACCATGATTTCTATTTCTTTCCTGTTTAATAGTTCTGATGTCAAAATTTCTGTCAAATTTTTAGATATTGGAAGCATACAGAACTAACCTCTTTGTTTGTCTTGGTTCATCTGCTTGTCCTTCAAAGATTCCGAAAAACAGTGTTAACACGTTGACTTCTAGCTTTTAAAAAATCAAGCTATGACAGATGTATCAAAGGAAGCAGCTCTCATGAAGCATGACAATAAAGTGGATTCCTCTTTCATTTCAGATGTTATATATATCATGATGCAGTAACAGCTGTGTTGAAAAGAGTGGATATTACCTTTCTTATTAGATTTCTTCCTTATTAAAATTTCTCTTCGTGTAATTTTGTCTAAATGAAGAATGAGAATTCCTTCCTCTGTTTGGGCTCTAAAAATTGTGTTTGCTTGGAATCAATTTTGTATAATAATAAGGAATGAGGAACAATAGGCCTCTGTTCTAAGCAAATTATCACGGATGTTATCTCTTTATTACAAATGCTGTCATCTAAATAAATGACTGAAGAACTACATAGTTTCCTTTCCACAACAGTGTGAATTTCAACACCCTTTAATACTACTTAAGTCAGAGATAACCATTAGATTAAACTACTGCAAGTGTCCACAGAGCTTTAAATATGGATGTTAAGCAGGGATTTCAACTCTTTCAACAGTGATCTTCCAATTAGGCAAAAAGAGTTGATGGCAATTTATCACTTTGATTCCCATTTCTAATGTACTGAATTAAAAATACTGATCCCAGTCCACAGGACACTGCATACTACATGTTAAAATGTGGATACTTCAAAGTGATGAGCTAGATTCACGTTGCTTTAGACAGTAAAGTTGAGTGAATCACCAGCAGGGTGTTCAGAGCAATTAAGGTAGAAGCCTCGATTACCTATGGAGTGTACATGTCCTTGGGAAGCAATTGGGGAATGCCCATGTAAGGTGCTATCTTGTTCATTGTCTGCATAGGGACGGCAGGCAGCTTCACAGGGCAATTGGCAGTTTGATACATGTGCACTGCCACCTGGAACATCTAAAAGGAAATGTCAGGCTCAGGGCTGCACCTACCTATCTAGCTCAAGTCTTAAAATCAGTTGCCTATTTACAGTTAGATCATTCTTTTATGGTAGGACACCTAGAGAAAGAAATTGGTTAAGATTCATGTAACCTTTGCCCTTTACCATTCATCTAATTTTAGGTGAGATTAAATCCCTGGGAGATCGGCATTCAAGTACTTTCAGGTAGCTAATGGATAAAGGAAGTGAAGCTGGAATCCCAGGCTCCTGGTTCCTGCATGAGTGTAACAGGGTAAGTTATCGTGCAAAATACTTCCAATACTTTGTTCCTCCTTGAGACTTTTCTACCCCTCTCTCTCTATTTTGCAAAAGAACCCCTGGGCTGTGTCTTGAAATGACTCCTGTTTCTCTGTAGAATCTACTAATTATGTTAAGGATCTAGAATGTTACTGCTTACGCCCACTGAGTAATGATTTGCCATGTTGTTTAGACAGAAGTTGCAAGTGTAATTGGCAGGAGAGCATGCTTGCTGAAATTGTCAGAAGACCAAGATGCCAGGCTCCTAGAAAAATATGGTACCAAAATGAAGGCAGCAATAATTTCAAGTGCCTTTGGGGTAAAGGCAGTGTTTCACAGTTTACCATCTGAATCACTCTTGAAGGATGTGGTTACACATTCTATTTTCCTAACTGGAAGAGCTGGCTTAATAAATCTTTCTCTCTTACTGTAGTGAGAGATCCAGATCTGATTTTTACCTGCTACCATACTAAAGGATACCCTTCACCAACCCACAATGAGTAAACTGCAGAATATAGATAGGAATGAGTACCAAGGTAGGCTTTTCCACCAAATAAAATGGATTGTGAAACTATTAACTTATTTGCAGGGGCTAATGCAAATCAGATTTGGTATGGCTATGTGATACAAAGCACAGATCAGTTTGATTGACCTGCCTAAAGCTATGAAAGAATAAAACAGCAACAGGACAGGATTATAAGCTGAGGGACTGCCATTGTATCTACAGAGATGCCACAGTAGTTTTTGCATTTCCAGTTCAGAGGACCCAGCCTGAAATGCAGTGCATGTCTCAGATTCTGGTTTGAGGACATGATCAATCCAGTTTGAGGGGTGCAAATACCAAACTAAAATATTATATCCATATATACAGAAAGGGTCAGCTTGATATAAATTAACTGAAAAAAACATTTGACAGGTTAGCGTTTTATTTTCAGAGCAGATGTCTGTGACATATGTATGCTGTGAATGATCTGCTAAGTGAGTGGTACTGCTGCTATAAGCAGTTCAGGTGGGATTCAGCTGACCTGTTTCTAAAAATCTTCCCTTTCTCCTTTTAATCAGTGGAGACCATCCAAAGAAGCTATCCATTTAATCGAGTCTTAAATCTGATTTACAGTGAGATTCACCCACAATGACAGTTACTCCAGTGAGAGCCTAGGGCAGAAACCTTAGGTGTAGATATTTATGTTATAGTTATTTCACCCATTGCAGCTTTCTTGCCCTGGAAGTTTTGTGATATGAATGCCAATATTCTCGTTTACAATTCTCCTGGAATTTTTAAGTCTCACTGTGATTTAGGTAAAAGATGCCAGTTTTGGTCTAGAGGTCTAAAGTTGTAACTTTCTTGACAGGCCAAATAAGACATTTTTTTAATAGGACTTTATAGAATGGTTTTGGCTGGAAGGGACGTCAAAGATCATCTAGTTCCAACCACTCTGCCATGGCAGGGACACCTCCCACTAGACCAGGTTGCTCAAGGCCCCATCCAACCTGGCTTTGAACACCTCCAGGGATGGAGCATCCACAATCACCCTGGGCAACCTGTTCTAGTGTCTAACCACCCTGAGTGTAGAATTTCCTTCTAGTTTCCAATCTAAATCTCCCCTCTTCCAGTCTGAACTCATTACCCCATGTTCTATCACTACCTGCCTTTGTAAAAAGTCCCTCCACATCTTTCTTGTAGGCCCCCTTCAGATACTAGAAGGCTGCAATAAGGTCTTCTCTTCTCCTGGCAGAACAAGCCCAATTCATAGGATCATAGAATCAGAATGGTTTGGGTTGGAAGGAACCTTTAAAGGTCATCCAACCCCCATAATTCTCTCAGCCTGTCTTTGTAGGAAAAGTGTTGCAGCCCTGTAATCACCTTTGTAGCCTTCTTCTGGACCCTCTCTAACAGGTTCATGTCCTCCCTGTGTTGGAGGCTCCAGAGCTGGATGAAGTACTCCAGGTAGAGTCTCATGAGAATGGAGTAGAGGGGCAGAATCACCTCCCTCGACTTGCTGGCCACACTTCTTTTGGTACATCCCAGGATATGGTTGGCTTTCTGGGCTTCGCTGGCACATGGCTGGCTCATGTTGAGCTTTTCATCAACCAGCACCCCCAAGTCTTTCTCCTCAGGGCTGTTCTCAATCTGTCTTGTATTTGAGGGGGAAAAAAAAAAGGAAGAAATAAAGCCCAATGATTGTTTTTAAAATTTGAAACGTGAAATTTTAAAAAGTGTCCTGAGTTTTCACAGTGTTTTTGGTCTAGTCCTAGGATGAATTTTACATAATGTTCACTGTTCGGAAACTGCATTTTCAGAAAAACCTGTTATTCTACTTATAAAAAACAAACTAGAACCCCACAAAGTAATACATTGTCCTCTCTTAGTAATTTCTTTATAAAAAATGTTTCTCCAGTTACGTCACAACATATGCAACAATAATATGTTTATAGAACAGCATGTTTTCACTGGCTTTATAAGTTCTTACATAACCCCAGCAATTTCACTGTGTATGTCCAAATACAGTTACTGAACAGGCAGTTATTTCATTGAAAGATCTGGTATGATTTTTTTTCCAAACGTTAGTGAATTCTTAGTGGTCATTATTCTTTTTCTACTGGGTTGTTTTGGTTTGTAGGTAACTTTTTATTGACTTATTTCTCATTTATCAGATGTTCCTATTGCTAGCCTCCAGGCACATTCAGAATAAAAACATCTAGTTTAAATGTAGTTTACTTTCATGAAAGCAATCAAGTGATAACCATATCAGGTCTGGTGTTTCTGACATCTTTGATGTCACCTTTAAATATATCTGCTACTACAAAGGAAATAATTAAGATCAAAGCATTGAAGTAATCAATTTGCATTACATACTGGGAGAATTAAACAGACAACAGTACTCATCAGCATTACTTCGCCAAATCACATCCGAATTAGCAACACACAAAGACCCTTTCCACCAGATTTTCAACCAAATGCATCCATGGTGAAAACAAAGAAACACATTGTACAAATTATCCCTAACTGTAATCTTAGAGAAGCTTCTCAAAGCAGTGGCTAAAATTCCTGTATTTTAGTATGTCTTTCATCTTAGCCAGTTTTTCGATTAGCTCAGCAGATAGAGCTTCTGCTACATCAAGACAAACTGTCATCTCTACTGTCTGCCCATCCGCAGTCCACAACATACACTGCCTCCAGTCTCTAAAACTAATGAAAGGAACGACTGCATTTTGCAGACTCCACTCTAAGCTTGCACTAGATAGTACACTATGGTTACTGTTGTGGTTTTGGATTAAAAATGCAACTGCGCACTTCCAGTCTGAATATCAGCTGATGAGAAAAAAGCCTGGGGTGAACAGACACTAAGACTTTTGAGAGTATATTGTATGCTCTTGCACAGATACTGTGTTTCTTGTTTTCTCCCTCCTAGTGCTCCTAGCTGAGACTTGAAAATCTGCATCAGCCATCAAATTGCAGCCTCCAAACATCACTGAGCTCAGAAACTGGATCCTCCAGAAGACCCAGTTGCACACTATAGGTCAGTAGCTTCATGCTCTAGAAAATTATAGCTTCTCTTTCTACAAATTATGATCAAAGCCGTTGTCGTAGAAAATACTGATTTGAGTTCCATAAATGCTATACTTTTAAGGCCATAAGTGTACTGCCATTTATTTGCATGTTGGTTGGCTTTTTTTCCAAATTTCTTCCTAGATTTTACAAAAAAAAATGGCAAATTAATAACTGGGACTTATGAAACAGTCACCTGGGAGTCTCATTTATGTGAAAGTTCTCACATCTGCGCTCCACTATGATAATACACATCCACATCAGTGTATTCAAGTGAAAGTCTAACAGCTGAAGAACACGCCAATTTGTGTACATCATATTTTAGAGCTAAAGAATTGTAGTGGGTCTGGCTGAGCTGATTTTCCCCACAGCAGCCCTCATGGTGCAGTGGTTTGTGCTGGGAGCTAAAAGCGTGTTGATAACAGACCCGTTTTGTGACTGCTGCAGAGCAGTGCTCGCACAGCACCAAGGCTCTTCCCAACATTCCCCTCTCAGTGGGATGGGGTGGGCAAGATCTTGGGAGGGGACACAACCAGGATAGCTGACCCACACTGACCAAAAGGATATTCCATACCATACGATGCCTGCTCAAAAATAAAGCTAGGGAAAAGGGTGGGGGGAGGGAGGGGTGGTGTATGGCATTCCTTTGTCCTCTGGAGCAACTGCTACATGTATTGGAGCCCTGTTTCCCAGGGAGCGGCCAAACATCGCCTGTTGATGGGAAGTAGGGATTAAATCTTTGTTTTTCTTTGCTTCTGTGCACAGAATTGCTTTGCTCACTTTGTTATCAGTAAACTGCTCTTGTTTTACCCACAATGGTTTTGTTTTCCCATCTTATTTTCCTTCCCCTTTTGTTCTGCTGAAGAGGGAGAGGAAAGGGTGGGGGATAGTGGTGATAGAGTGGCTTGGTGGGCTCCTGGCTCTCAGCCAAGGTTAACCCACCACAAGAACCAAGGTAGATCTTGGAGGAATGGTGCACAGGTCTTTATGGTGGTGCAGACTTATATGTGTGTTTCTAAACTAAATAGCTTGTTTCAGTTCATTTTGACTTCTGCCCAATAAAATTTTCTGAAATGCCTTTGGAATAGAAGCAGAATTTTAGTTTGGGAGTTTCTTTCTAAAAATATAAAAGCAAATCAAAATAGCAGCTTGTATTTAATTATGTGAAAGAGTAAAAATCAGCATATCTTTGCCCACAGTGAAAGTTTCCAAAGAGGTTGTCACATTGATATGAGAGACAAACGGAGACTGTGCCAGAGAGCGAGGAAAGTAAAGGACACAACGGAACAGTCAGTAGTACCTGTGCCTCCCTTCAAAGGGGAGTCCCTTTATGGGATTACTCGTGTATAAATCTGAGCATGGGAATAATAGCAGAGGGTCACTGAAGTTAATGGAGTTACTAGATAAGGAGCTTCCATTGCAGCAGTGCTGAGAAAATACAGCTATAATTTCCTCACCTCTTCTAATATGTTTGCTTCAGAGGACCCAACTGGAAAAGCAGCAGCTAGCTCAGACCATTTCAGCAACATGGGAAATCCCTTTTGAAGGCTTCTGCTCCTAGTTAAAAAGCACTGCAATCATAAGATTTAAAGTGCCAATCTTATATAACCTCTGCTCACACTATGCCGTTCAAAAAGTATGATGACAGGTTAATTTTATACTAGCAGACCTCATGTCAGACTAGGGATTTCTGCTTTATGCCAGATCAGTTATTGTTTATCCTCCCAGCAGGTATAAAAGCATAAAGCTGGAATAAACAGCATGACACGTGTTCTGGTTCACACAGCAGATACATGATGAAGGGGATCAAGCAGGTCCTGCTGTGATCTGGCAATGTGCAGGTCTGGAACTAATGATCATGGACTCATGGTGTTAGAGGTGGCAGGACAGGTGTGCCTGGCCCCACAGTGAAAGCAGTAGAAAGGTGAGTCTGTGGAAGAAAATCATCCAGGCACTGAAGCTTTAGGGCTCACATTTGAAATTAATATATATCTAAGCAGCACACAGACTTATAGCACAAAAGGAATTGCTGAATGACGCCATGAGTTCTGGAATAAGAGCACTTTGTCATGGGCTGAAAAGATCTGTCCCTTCTGAATGCAATTACTCATTGGGTTACTCAGAAACAGGTCTGGGGAGTGCAGAGAAACTCTGCTGTGTCAACACAGTGTTCAACCCTGAGAAATATTTAAAAGTATTGACATAGGTTGTCATCTGTCTTCCCTCCTGTGTGATCATCGCTGTCTTTATAAAATAACTTGCCAATATTTTTTTTCCAAATTATAAAACACATTTCAAAAACAACTGCGAAAGCATTTGGGAAATGAGATTCTGAGACAGTCAGAGTCCAGCTATACATCTCAGTTGTAACGAAAAAAGTCTATTTCTGTATATTCAGAAAAACTCTTCAAGGGGATCTGTAGGGGACCTACATCCATCTCAAAACTATGATGGAGTAGGCTATGCTGATGCCCTTCAAATAAGCCTCATTGTTCTTCTCCTCCTACATTTCCTGTTCTTTGTCACCCTTCTTAAGAATGACAGAAAAAAAATTGTTTAACCATCTCATACTCTTGTGGAAAATTTCAAGGTCATCTCCATAAACTGCTGAAATAAATCCTATCTCTAGCAAAGACCATGAACCAGTAGTGATAATATTGCTTTGTGACACTATGAAAATTTATGAAATCTTAGTTATATCTGGGTATCTCATCCTGCTACTTTAGCATGTGTTTAGCATTTGTCATTAGTATCACTAGCTTATTGCTGCCTCCAGCATGGTAATGTCAACTTACAATATTGTGTGTTTTCAGTATCTTTTCTTTAATAATTTCATTATGCTAGATTTACCCTGGTTTTGTTTATTTTCTTCTCAAAATCACTTGCCAGCAATGATTATGTAATGGACTTGTGAAATTGTCAAAGTTCAATGTCAGTGTCCAATACCAACTTTGTAACTTTCAAAATAATTTCCCGAGACTTTTCCCATCATCTAAATATTATCTGATAATTTATTTAAATGGATAATCTCACTTTACTAGAATATGCTGTTTTACTAATAGTTAACATTTTCTGTTATTTGATACTTTATAAATGAATCATCATTTTTGAACTTCCAGATACATTTTTAAGTTGTCCATGTCCTAAAATTATGTGTTCTATTACAGAATACCTATAATATTCAGCATTTTAAATACCAAGCAATTCAAGTAACATGCTAACTTCTGTGTTTGCTGAAAACAATTGTTCAATATTTGCCTATTTGTATACATGAAGAAATATGTTACCATTTCATTTTAGCAGCATGATAGATTAGAAATCTTTCCCATCTTGAAATGCTAAATAGGAATGTGATTACTGGGCACTTTTACCCAATTTCTTTTTGTGCTATGGATGATTTTATGTATAATTTTTTTAAAAATCTTGACAGACTGTTGTAATATTTTATAATGCAATTCCATTCTTACAGCATCTAAATTTTTTTTAAAAAATAAATTCTAAGGCTCATACCCACTGTGACTGGGGCACCATTGATTTTTTCCTGATTATAGACTGCAATGAAATTTTAAAAACCAGAATTATTCAGTTATTGATATGATGGTGTATTAATGCTTAGATGAACTTATCAGGAAAATTTAAGGACTGCCCATAAAATAGTTTTAACTCTCAACTTCTGTTTCTTCAGGCTGCTGTGCATAGCTGCAATCTCTGCTCACATAGAAATGGCTCCGGGTCTGTTTCTTTAGTATGAAATATAGGATCATGTCCCATTTCATAATTACATTTCACCTTGGTAGCTTAAAATTTTACCAAACATCAACTTTCCCAACAAAAACTCTTGAGTATACTTACCTTCTCCTTACCAGAACACCAGAGGTAACATCTAATGTTAGGTAATTTCTGCTCAGTGTTTTCAAAAACGAAAATTGATTTTGGCAGTCCAAAAGGAAATGGCCAAAGTGGTGTTCCTGGCTCTTGATTTTCAGCTGATCATCACACCTAAACAAAAAACCGTATTACCTATATTATGGTATATAATGTTTACATTTTTAAGTGCTTTCAGACTGATATACAGGAATATGTGTTTGATAACATCCTAACATAGATGTTAGGATGACGATTGGACTTGATGATCCTGGTGGTCCTTTCCAACCATGACGATTCTATGATAACGAGAATGTAATTGCAAAACAGGCTGTCATCTATGAAATACATATGAGTTGCCTCCCCAAGATGTTTTGAAGGGATATTCCCAAACTTCTGTGTAATTGCAATGTTCTACTCCCTGTCCTTTGCAGGAAATAGAAATAGAAAAAGCATAGGATGTCCTGTCATGTTTCAAACAGCTTACTATTTGCTTCCCACAGACAGATACTGCTTAAAGGGATACACACAGCATGATGCACATGCATGATGCACCAAATCATGCAGCCATCTTAGAACCACATGATGAGCTTCTTAACCTGGTGGGCAACTACACCACAAAATTAAAGATTAGTTTTCTGACTATGTTGGCAAGCCTGTCCAAACTATCCCGTACACCAGAGGAAGTGGGAACACATTATCAGGGCAGAAGAAAATGAAGGTCACATCTTTGACAGCAGACCGTAGACAGATTATCTCACAGAAGTTTTATGTACAAATCAACCAAGCAAATTCTGCAAGGACACAGACCTGATGCCATAGATTATATCATGTGTTCTTGATAAAAATGGGAAAAAATGAATTCCTGAGCTATATGGAAATGAAGGAATTGAGTGTATTCTCAGTAAAGAGAGATTTTTATTCTAGACCTTTTATAGCATCAGTTAGTAAAGGGCAAGAAATAATTTCTAACAGCACAGGAAGTTTTTGAAATAGTTACTTGTGTGCTTGCTGGATCAAAGCTGCATGATGAGTTATTAGATAAACCACCGCAACAATTTTATCACAGTATTTAAATTAAGGAAATTGTTTGATATTTCCTTGATGGCACTTTGATCAAGAGCCTATTAAACAGTTGATCAGTTCTGGTCTGTGCAAGGTAAGAGCTTGCACATTAACCTGAAATATAAAGAAAATGATTTTTTTTTTTTTTAGAAACATGAAAACTCATATACTAATAGAGAAAACTATTAAAGTACTTACATCTCTGAAAAGTGATTCAGTAGATGTAGCTCTATGGAGTCTCAGCGTTCTTATAGTTAAGAAATCCATAGTACCTGAGGAAATCCACGAGTAAAAAGATAGTTTTTACTTCTGTTATTCCTCTTAATTCAATCTTTCAAAGTGGACTCTTTATATCTTCTCAATATAGTAAGAACAGGCCAAATTCTGCTCACAGAGACATCCCTACAACTTTACACAAGTCAATCAAGATGCAACCAACAGCTTAGTTCATAAAGTTCCACTCTACTGTAAAAGGTAGCACATAGCTACACTGACACAGCAGGAAGCCAGAGAAGACATGAATGCCCTTTCCCTCAAATATTTACGGCTGTATCACTTCTTTTCATGAATCAGTTTATTCCTAGCCAGCTTTTGGATAGCCAGAGTAAGGAGGAGTGTTTCCTGTCCCCCCTCCAATCTACCCTGGACAATTGCATGTAATGGCAAGCTAGTATTTTCTGCTCTACCCACTAGTGCTTGCGTTGCAGCTCAACAACGCTGAGTAGTGAAGAGAGTGGGCTCACCTCTCCTTTACAACCTCCAAAGCCAAGAGAAATACTGTGATGACAGACCATTTTGCAAACACTTGGATTCACACAAATGAAAAATCTTAGGCAGGTTTACTAAGTGATGTAAGAAGAAAGACAGTGATTTCAATCTATAATGCTAATCAGACAGAAGGAAATGATCTATGGAGTAAGAATGTGACAGTTTTACAGTCACATTTCAGTGCATAGTATTTTATGTCATGAAGAATGATGAAAAAACGGTCCAGAGAAAAATTCAGTGCTGAGGTAACTGAGCAATTTCAGCCTATTTTATATATTAAAAAAGTCTTCCTTTTGTATACGATTGTTCATCTGTATATTTCTGGTTGTTTTTATCTTGTTATTTTCCGCTATTTTTGTTGCCTTGTTGTTTACACAGCACTTTTCCATATATACATCCTGATCTAGATATTTGTCTGTGCCTAAAGAGATTAAATAACGATAGGATTATCTGACTTCAGGCAAAACATAAATTGTTTACAAATCTGGTTGCTGAATGACAATGAACAGAATCTGATTTTTATTTTTTTAAATCACAGGAGATAAGGCAATTTCTCAAAGCACTAATACTAGTTCTTTGAACCATATACTGATTCTAATCTGTGTATAAAACTTGAAAGGAATCGCTTCTGTAGAATAAGGACAGTGCATGGCTTTTAATAAACTGTTGACAATAGACTACGGTTGTGCAATGCCACTGTTTTCAAACACCTAAACAGATTAAAACATACTGTTTTGACACTTACATTGTAGACATTTTTGTATCTCTTTTTCAGCAGTGCTCATTTTTGTACTGCGAATGACTACAGATTTTCTAGTTAGGTTGGTAGATTTAATAAGGAGTTTTGAAATAAAGATTTACAACCATCATACATTTCAGAGGCAGAGGAAATTTGATCCCTTACATAATTTAATACATAGCCTCATCTTATTCTATACTTCCCTCTTTCTATGTGCTTCCTTTGAAGAGTATTATTCAGCGTGCTGCTAAAATGGATCCCAGCTAACCTATGGATCATTAGACTGCTGTTTGATCAGATGAGACATTCTCTCCTTGAAAGAAATCTCAAATTATCACTCAGATCTGAAAACATTTCAGCACATGAATATTTTAGATTTAATGATACCAAATGCATACAACATGGAATACGTAGGTTACTGGATAACCATTAACAGACAATTCTGTCAGTGTCCTGCAGCTGATGGCACTGTCCCCAGATGAAACCTTAAGAGTTTATGAGAAACAAACATCAAGTCTCAGATTACCAGGCCCATCTTTGGTTACAACTACTCTGAGTCACATCCTTGCAAAACTGCTTTGCCTGCACTTACTGCCTCAGTGCAAATAAAACACTAGCTCTGTGCTGACAGACCAAGACTTGACTAGACAACTGAAAACAGTGTGTTACATGTAGATGATAAAAACGAAGAGATGATATAAATTTAGTCAATGCAACTAATTTACAAGGGATGAATTGAAACAAGTGGCCAGGGCTGTCATAGCTGTAGCTGTTAGGGGATGTTCTTTCAAGTTACAAACACCAGCAGAGTATGAGCAAGTGGTTTAGCTGCAGTTGTGTCTTCCATTTCTATTAGGCATCTGCTCTAACTGTAGGGATTTTTCTTGACTTCTATGACCGAAGTGTGGCTCAAAGAGCAACTCAATAGCACAAGGTGTCAATAGCACTGCTGCTTATTCAGAGATGAACTTTTATTTTTGTGTTTTCTTTCACCACGGAGACAGAAAAAACATTCAATAATATTTCTGCTCCCACACACTACATTTCAAAGTACAAGCTGAGAGAAATTATTTAAAACATAACTCCTTCCTCTCTTGTCATATGCCTCATTGCTTACTCTGGGAAACTGGGAGGTGAAGTGTGTGTGTTCAGTTTTCGTTTTGTTCAAGTTGAAGATGTACTGCTTCCTTTTTGCTTCTTTATTCAAAAAAACTTTGATTTCTTTTTTTTAACCTATCAGGAAATGAGATGTCTGTGCTAGCAAAAAATATGGCTTTTGATACTCTGAACTTTTCTCCTCCTTGTTCTCAGGTGTTGGTTTCTGACACACAAAACATATTCAGTCAAAGCATTCCCCTCCTTGAAAAGTTTCTGAGTGCTTACTATAGTTTTCCTTAATTCCTGCAGTCATTCAATTCTGAACAACTTTTCTTCTTGTTATTGTATTTTCTGTCACTGTATTTCACTACCATTTCAGGTCTTTACAAAAATATACACAGGAACTTTTTCACTGCAAATTTATTATTTGTGGTGGTTTTTAAGTGACTGTTTTGTGGGGTTTGGGGGGGGAGGTTGGTGTTTGGTTTTGTGTGTTTGGTTGTTTTTTGGGGTTTTTTTTGTTTGGTTGGTTGGTTTGGTTTGTTTTTTAAGAAGGAGTCATTTCTGGTGTATCAGTTAGAGTTTTACTTTACAGTGCTATTTCCAAATTGTCTCCTTAATCCACCTTTATTTTGGGGACTCCAGTTAAATAAGCTAGGAATGAAGAATGAATACACAAATACTACACAGTAATCACAGATTAATTCTTGCCTTTGACCACATAGTTGGTCTTCTTGCTGCAAACTTCAGACAGGTATCTAGTGTTACATGGATTTTAAAGGTCCTCCGTAGCTACTACATAAAGGAAGAACAAAAGCTCCAGCTTTCAACTTCTCTAAATAAGTGACAGACAACAGTTTTTCAAATGCAAAAAAGACTTAAGAAGTTAAATGTAGTGTAAAAGAGACAGTTAGAAGATGAATCAATTAGATTTTAACATTTTAAGGAAATTTTTATAAACATTACCAGAGTTTTCAACTGCCAGATCAACAGCAGGAAAGTGATCCAAAATGCATAGCTGACCTTGTAGCTCCCAGTACGTATTTTCCTCTTTATTGATCTATACAAGGATCAATGATACAGCAGTACTCTATGGTGGGTAGAAGAGACTAAAATGTGTAGGCCTTTGAGTAGATTATTTCCATGTGTACTGTGTATTGTGCTTCTTAGTGATGCTGTAATTTTTCTAAACTTTTTTTTTAGGTGTTTTAAGGACATCTAGAACAGAATGATGTTTTAAATATGCATCAAAACTGATAATACAAAATAACATTAAATGTGATTCACAAAATGTAGTGGTTTAATATTTAAATTTATATGGGCTTTTTCTTTTTTCTTTGCTTTGACATCTAATGGAGAAAAGGAATATTTGCCTAGTGGATAAGTGCAGATTGTAAGATCACTGCATACTGAAGCAGATGCAAATATACTGCTCCCAAATTTTAGTTATTAAATAATAATAATTGTCATGAATTAAGGGATCAAACAAATAAGCACAAAGTCCTGAATTAACAACACCATTTCATTTCAATCTGAGAGACACAGCATACACTAGTTTCATTTTTGTACAAGAAAACTGTATTTCTTTCCGTCTTCCTTAATAAATAAGAATTCAAGCAGAAGTCAGACCAATCTGCTGGTGGTTTTTTTCCTTTCCAAATACAGGTTACCTGTTTTTGAAGGTCCTCCGTAGCTACTACATAAAGGAAGAACAAAAGCTCCAGCTTTCAACTTCTCTAAATAAGTGACAGACAACAGTTTTTCAAATGCAAAAAAGACTTAAGAAGTTAAATGTAGTTAAAAAACCCTTGTGTTATTAAATATTAACCACTTCTTTATAGAAAATGTACAATTATGCATGCTGTACAGTCTGAAAGCTTGTATAGGCTTTCTATAGATATGAAATATATTTAAACTTAAGTCTAACTGCCTATTATTGTACTATTAGACACGCAATACTGTTCTACTATGCTGTGTAAATTAAACAATCTAATTCTATTATTAACATGCTCTACTATAAGCAGTAGAACTAATGAAACTCAAATTCTGACAGATTTTCTCCCACACCTGAGTTTCTTTCCTACGTCCAAAATAGTGTGCTCAATACCTTCACTTACCTGTCATGTCACTTGGGCTTACCCTAAATTATTCCAATTTTTGCTCACATCTTCTAGCTGTCTCTACTTGAACCAGCAGATAAGCATCACAAAGAGAATCATGCGACTGGTTCAGAGCTGCAGGTAGGCTGACTGTCAAACCAGGACCTGTGTGCAAACTGTTTAACCAGCGACTACCCTGAGCATGCCAGACAAAATCAGCTGGACTTGTTATCCCTTTCCTGTCAGTGAGAGGGTGATTGCAGGAGATGTTTAGAATTTTCACAGACCTTGGAGGAGCTCACTGTGTTTGGGACCATCCCCTTCCTGTTTCATGTGGTTGAAACTGCTCAGTAAGTTCAAATGGAGGAGTGGGGTAGATGTTCCAGCCTGGCATCTCCTCTCTTGTCTTCTCAAACACGATCAGCTTTGCATTTCCCTTCTCTGGGGACAATGTCACACACAATATAGATATGCTTTCCAACAAAGACTGAGACTGCTGATAACCAACATCAGGGTGTCTTCCCTTCCTTGCTGTGCCTGGATGATGGTAGGTCTCCTTTGACTTTTACATCCTGTCATCCATCATCTTTGATCATTACATGCTATCAACAACAGCTATGTCAATGTGATTGTTTCAAATCAACTTCTGAAAAAGTATTCCCATTCATACTTTATGCTTACAAGTGGAAGACACAGACTTACCCCTGACTTTTACTTACTGCATGAACATTGAAGGTACAGCTATGGTAGGACCACAGTACATGGATTTGTAATTTTTAAAATGGCATACTGCATATACAAAATGGGAGGTGGAGAGTAATGAAAAATGGCAATATAGATCATAGCACTTATTCTTGAGATATTTAGGATATTCTGCATGAGGCATTCCCGGTTTACCCAATAAAGATGTACAGAACAAGTAAAACATTGAACAAGAAGTGTAATCAGTAGAAAGCATGGATAAGCAGGAAATTTAACCTCAAAGCATTGCCATAGGTCATAAGAAAGGTCTAATATGATGTGTGGCCATTCTTAACCTATATATAACATTTTTGCCTAGGTTTTGCCACAAATAGGATTCCCCAGTTGAATTTCAGGCCCATGTTCTGTTAAAGAGTTCAACAGCAACATTGGAATATTTGAAATACATCTCAAGACAAGAAATGCAGGATAGTGCCTCTAAATGATAAAAAATTTTAAACATCTAACATTTTAATTTACTGGTAAGCCTCTCAGCTTTTAAATTTCTGTAAAATTGGAGTAAAATATTTAAGGCTCAAAGAGAAATGCTGTGTAGAGGGACTTGTTAGTGGAGAGCACGCCCTGGAGTGCTACCTTTCTGATTAAGATAACTCTCAGTGGGGAATCTGTTTTGAATTCTTTAGGCTGAAGGAATAAATGCCATGGGAATGATAAAATAAATTCTTGTTAAACAAATGTACAGCAAGTGTAGGAGTTAAAGACCAGCATAATAAGCACAAGAACTAAGTAAGGATCATGAAAGGAAAGATTTGAAGAAGTGTGGGAAGTAAAGTGAATAAGAAATTAGTATCACATTAAAACATCCAAGCCAAGCCACAGATTAAGTGTGGACTTGCAGAAAAAATAGAAAGCATTTCTGAAAAAGCACAAGGAAAGAACTTAAGTATGAGATTTGAAAGCATTGGGAATAAAATCATAAGCAGTGGCCAGAAGAACCAAAATTTAATGTTAAAAAAGAGTCATTACAGATGACTGATTGAAAAAAAGAGGGTGTTTAGAAAACAAAGGCTCATATATGAGAAATAGAAAGAGAAAAGTGTCCACAGATACATAATGTAAATAGTTTCACCCGGAATATAGTTTATAATAGCAGGACAAATATTTGCGACTACGGCGATATTTTGAAGTTTGCCATCTGTAGTTATCTTTCATTTCTATATATGATGGCCATGTATGTGTGTGGAGATATTTAGGAACTCACAGTTACCTGTGTGTTATCAATGTCTGTTTCCATGGAGTGTTCTGCACCAAACTGTTATCTTTGTATTATCAGTAGTTTTTTCTGTAATATTCCTGTTGGCTCTATATAGGGACTGACAACACAACGGAAAACTACCAAAACAAAAGCTTCATTGACTCAAGTTGTCACTTGAAAACAGATATCCATTGTATAAAATTTTTTTTCTTTTGAAAAAAAAATGAAAGAGTGTTAAAACCACTGTTGCCCTGATTTTTACCTCCTCTGATTTTTACCATGTACCTACCTTTAGGACACCTCACATCAAAACCTTATACTAAGGTTAGCCTTGCTCTCATGGAAGGAACTCAGAATTTTTTTTCCTTCTACTCCTGGGCAAGAGAATGGAGTAAACATTTCGGCAGCATTTCTGTGAAGTTGTTCTCACCTACTCTGCACTGGAAAGGGATAAAAGTCACTTTAAAGGTCTAAGTGGCTTTGGAGTATCCCTGAGTATACTGGCAGGAATTTTATGAAATTTTTTAACTTCTTCCACACTGCCTCCTCAAAACCACCAAGACAGAGTTCCAGCTGTGCTAACTGAATTTTATGTATTATTTTGCAAAATTTCATAGAGACATAAGTGCTTCACACAGCTCTAGTAAAAAATTTTCCCTAAGAGATAGAGCAGTTTCTTACAGACAATAAATACCTGTATTTGCCTTAAAACATTAGGAAAAGAAAGTTTTTGTCATGTGTGATTATACTAACCTTCTTCCTTATCTCATGAAAAGTATGATTAGAGGCACTGGTGTGAGCTTTCCCTTTCACATGAGTTAAGACTAATTTTAAGAGCTGTTAAGCCATACAACCAAGCAGGCAGGATGTCTTTCTTTCTCTTCCCACAGCTTTCATATTTTTTTCTCTGCTTTCCAAGAACTGAACACTTCTCCCAGTTAAGGGCAATAAAATCAAGTCTTTATGTTGAAAGTCTTCTTAGTTTACCTTGGAAAGGAAACAAGAGCATTCTTCTCTTCCATTCTTCAAAGCTTTTCACATTTTTTTCATACTTTTCTGCTCAGAAAGGCCCCATCTCTGCTTTCTTCTCTAGTCTACCTTCATTGCTAGCAGTGGAAGCCAGTCTTACTCTCCTCAAAGGTTTCCTCTGAGAATGTTATAACTCACAAATTTCTTTCAACCATTCCCACCCTGTGCAGGTGTATGTTTTCCTCTCTGCCGTCTCTTTACTCAGTTATTGAGAAAGCACTGTTCCTAACTATTTTTCTTTTTAACAGGATCTTTAGTACCACTGTTACTATTACAGTGCTTGTTTCTGTGTGTCTGCTCTCCACCAAATGTTGGGCTGTGCTGTGGGAAAGAGACTGCTCTTCTTCTTGCAATGATGGCTACATAAATCCAGCCCCACTTTAAGAGGAGCTTGGTCTGTGTACAGACTCTCAAGATTCTGGAACGGACTCTCTCTTGTCCCCGCTTAGTCATTCTCACAAAAAAACCAGAATCAATATGCTTTTTCTCCCATTTTGAAAATTAGTATATCTCATCTGGTGACAAACTTCTGATGCTCAGCAAAGCTCCTCTGAGGTCAGTTTAAAGTCTACTGAAGTCAATGAAATATTGGTGGCTAGCAGTGGAATGAACAAAAAAATAAGTATGTGAGAAGTAAAATGATTTATAAGAAGCATGAATAATTCCCCAGAGTGGACCTCAGTGCCACATGTGAAAACAGAATAGAAAGAAATGAAGAAGTGGAGCAATTCAAGACAAAAGCAGAGAGAGCCCTGGGCGGTAACAGAACTGAAAGAGAAACACTTGGAAACTGGTGGTGAAAGTGCAGATGCATGAGATTAGTAGCAAAATAGCAGAATATATAAAGAATGAAATTAAAAATGTCAACAGATCAGAAAGCCTATGCTCTGCCTTGCAGAATAAGGGCTGAGATAAAGCCTTGTTTTACCTTAGAAACTCTCTCTAGGAAAATGAATTCTAAAACCAAGCATGTAAAACAGTGAATACAGGAATAAATTTCCCTGGTCACACATTTAAACATAATTTAAGGGTATACTTAAATGGAATTAAAATCAATGTCCATGTGGAAATTTAAGTAACCCTTTCCTTCATTTCTGTTGTAAAACTGAACTTATGAATAGTAGCTGAGAAATGTCAGACCAAAGACTTACTTTCAGTTTAACACATGTATTTTGTGAAATGGAAGCAAACCCATCTGTCTCTGTACTAATTATCCAGACAAATTGGAAGTGAGTATTTCTTTAATTTAATATGAAGAGAGTTCAGAAATCATACAGTTGCCAAATCTTTTCAAAGTTGGCGCAATATCACTACTTTCTTGAACTGAATGTCCACTGAAATAGCTGGAGAAGAATCTGCCTGCAGGCCCGATTTCACAGGGAGCTTTAAGCAACACCTCTACCTGAAGCTGGCAAGTTTTATATTCAGTGTGAGCTTTAGCAAATGTGCTGACTAAGCAAATAAAAAGTTGCTCCTGCTTTTGTCCATTTGCCTCACAAGGTCACAACGGATTCAGAGAATAAATCTGTGGGATCTTAGGCACCCCTCATAAAGACCTCCAAGCCATGTTAAGCCATTAGCTGCATTCTGCAACAACTAGAGTGACCAATCATACATCCATTATTTTAAGCCTTGGCATGCATGTTTTTTCTTTTTTTTTCTGCTTCCCTCCTCACTGCAGAGAGTGGTTGGGCTAGATGATGCTGATGAAAAGCTCAACATGAGACAGATATGTGCCAGTGCAGCCCAGAAGGTTAACCGTATCCTAGGCTGCTGCATCAAAAGAAGTGTGGCCAGATGGTCGAGGGAAGGGATTTTCCCCCTCTACTCTGCTCTTGTGAGAACCCATCTGGAGTACTGCATCCAGTTCTGGAGCCCCCAGCACAAGAAGGACATGGACCTGTTGGAGAAGGTCCAGAGGAGGGCCAGAAAGGTGGTTAGAGGGCTGGAACATCTTTCCTATGAAGACAGGCTGAGAGAATTGGGCTTGCTCAGCCTGGAGAAGAGAAGGCTCAGGAGGAGACTTTGTTGCAGCCTACAAGTATCTGAAGGGTTCCTACAAGAAAGCCGGGGAGAGATTTTTTACAAAGGCCTGTAGCGATAAGATGAAGAGTAAAGGATTCAAACTGGAACCGGGTAGATTTAGATTGGAAATTAGGAGGAGATTCTTCACTCTGAGGGTGGTGAGACATTGGAACAGGTTGCCTGGGGGGTTGTGGATGCTCCATCCCTGGGGGTGTTCAAAGCCAGGTTGGATGGGACCTTGAGCAACCTGCTCTCATGAGAGGTGTCCCTGCCATGGCAGGGGGGTTGGAACTAGATGATCTTTGAGGTCCCTTCCAACCCAAACCATTCTATGATTCTATGACCTTTAAATGACCTTTCCAACCCAAAGCATTCTATGATTCTCAAGAGACCAAAATTAATGCATACATTTAAATACTAAGATATTCAACTGACCTTAAAAATAATTTCCATGACCATAAGTATGTACATGAATGATGTACATGAATTCCAGGGAATGTTATGGTGCTCACTATCAAGATCAATCATCAAATAAAGAAAGAACAAAAACCACTGGGATATGTTCTTAAAAGTACTTGTAAAAACTTCCTCTGAAAATAACAAGTGAAATCTACCTATGCTAAAACCCAATATCAAAAGTCTCATCAATCATAGAATCACACATAATGGTAGGGGTTGGAAGGGACCTCTGGAGATCATCTGCTCCAAACCCTCTCATGAAGCAAGTTCACCTAGAGCAGGTTACACAGGAATGTGTCCAGGTGGGTTTTGAAAGTCTCCATAAAAGGAGACTCCACAACATCCCTGGGCAGCCTGTTCCAGTGTTCTGTCACCCTCAAAGAAAAGTTTGTCCTGATGTTGTGGTGGAACTTCCTGTCTTCCAGTTTGTTCCCATTGCCCCCTGTCCTATCGTTGGGCACCACTGAAAAGAGACTAGCGACATCCTCTTGACACCTACCCTTTAGACATTTATAGACATTGATAAGATCCTCTCTCAGTCTTCTCTTCTCCAGGCTAAACAGACCCAGGTCTCTCAGCCTTTGCTTGTAAGAGAGATGCTCCAGTCCCCTAATCCTCTTTGTAGCCTTCCATTGGTCTCTCCCCAGTAGTTCCCTGTCTGTCTTGAGCTGGGGAGCCCAGAACTGGACACAGTACTCCAGATGTGGCCTCACCAGGGCAGAGTAGAGGGGAAGAAGAACTTCCCTTGACCTGCTGGTCACACTCTTCTTAATGCACCCTAGGAGACCGTTGGCCTTCTTGGCCACAAGGGCACATTGCTGTCTCGTGGTCCACCAGGACTCCAAGGTCCTTCTCTGCAGAGCTGCTTTCCAGCAGGTCAATCCCTAACCTGTACTGGTGCATTGGGCTATTCCTCCCAGGTGCAGGACTCTACACTTGCCCTTGTCGAGATCCCATCTATTTATTTCTGTAAAGAACCCATCATGGAAGTCTTTGAAATTCAAAGTATCTATATATCATATTCTCTATCAAATATAATACATGTACTTGATGAATCAGTATATATTCTTGCAAACTTTTCAAAACACAAATATAAATATTGAAACTAGTAAGAGAGGGGAAATGAAAGTTGTAAAAGTTTAAAATATCGGAAAGTATATCCATGGATACACAGCGCAAAATAAAAGTAAGCAAAGAAACTTTCGGCTACCTATGATCTTTTGAAAGGAGTGTATAGTAAAGGTATTTTATACATCCGATTTTTCTCTTGGCTGTATATCAGTGAAATCTGGAAGGAGTTAGAGGGCTGTGCCACCTCCGAGGTGTAGACCTGAGGGTGCAGTGAAGTTGGGTGTCTCTTGTTCCCTCTATAGAAATCTCCTTTTTCTTTTCACTTTGATAAAGCTGGCCAGATCTGATGACTATTGTGTGAGGCCACTGATCACCACCTGCCCATCCTTTCATAGTCTTTTGATATTCATGTTTCTCAAGAAAGAAGAAAAAAGAGCAATCTCCAGGCAGCATGCAATGCAAGAGCTGCAATTTGCTGAAGGCTTATAATGGCCGTTCTCAGCACTTAGTGTTCATTCAAACGGGGGAGGCAACATTTCTCCCTGGTTTTGGGGAAGAAGGGGCCTCCCATACTGCAATGTATGAATGCTTCATGATTGTAATGTACATAGATGCCTGTGTAATGCATTCATGTAGAGTTCATGTGGTAATAAAACATATCTTTTTTCTTTGTTCACATTTCCATTTTTGCCAGTGCAATTTTCATTGAATTAAAACCTTTCTGCAGAGGAAGCTACAGAGTGGTGTAAATGGATGGTATTCTGAATAGGAAGTCAATTACTTCTCCTAATTTAAAAGAATACGAAATGTCAGCTACTCCTTGATTGACTTACATATGCCTCCAAGTGAAGCTAGTAGGAATTGTATCACCTCAAAGGGAATAAACTCTGTGAAAGTAAAAAGATTTGAAAAATACAAATGTGTTTATTTAGTTCATTCATTTAATTCTTTGCTTTCAAAAAATCAAAGTCAAGACAATTCTACATTTTACAAGGAAAGATAAAACAGGAAAAGGGCTTTGTATCCACTCTGCGTGCACTTTTGTTGTATCTTATGTCAGTAGACTTGTGAATAATCCTTTTGTGTAACGGAAGCAAAAGGCATCATTCTGATTCTCTTAGTGTCATAATTTCAAAGTCTCATTCTCGAAACAGTCTTAAACACAGTTTTAATAAGATTTGTTTTACTGCAGCCCGTTCAGTCACACTGTGTGCAGAGCACGAGACAGTCAGCTGAGAAGTGATCATAATTCTTTCCCTCCACAGGAGCCCAGAATTCACAGCCCACTGCCAATGACAGCTGCCAGAAAGACACCTTGCAAAGGAGGACAGCTGAACCTAGACACCTTCTCTTTTAAATCACTCATAGCTGGTGCGTGGTGTGAGATGGAAGTATTTACAAACAGTTTTCATTGCCATGAAAAGAATATATTTCTGTGTTTCTGTTTTGTTTTTTTTTTTTTCCTATTTTGCTCTGCATTTAATTACCTGTTAAGTTAGCATTTCTTTTCCAATGGAATTTTGCTTCTGTTTCTAAGTGACAGAAAACAATGTAGCTGTAAAAGACCCAGAACAACACATCCGTATAATATTCCATGGGCAGATGGCATGCTAGGCTGACCTTGTTTATCACTGGACCACATCCTGTGACAAGGTTTTTTTGTAATGACTGCAGCAGTCCCAGGCTTTCTATGTATCACATTCCTCCCTTCTTATTCAGGTAACACAACTGTATGATCAGAGTGGCATTTCTAATTGTTTACTTAGTATAATACTACCTCATTCTACTGGATGTCTTTGAAATTTTAAAATACATATTTCAATCAGTGTGTCAAGATATTTTTTTGGTAAAAAACATGCTAATGAATGATACTGTGATTATTACTATAGACTTGGAACATAACAGAATTTCTATTAAAAAGTTGTTTTTTTTTTTTACTCCTTCCAGGTTAATAAAGAATCTGTTTAAACCACCCGCTTATTTGTTTTCTATTTGAAATGTATTTGGAATTTACTATCCCTAAAGTTTCAAGTCAACTATATCTGTAGCAGGTATAAACACACCATTTTTATACATTAAAAATACAAAAATGATCTTTTGTACCACATACTTACAAACTGTTTTTCCCTAAAAAATAGAGATATTGTTTACTACATGTAACATTTTTTTCAGTACAAAGATTTTAAACTCAAACTATGCATATATTTTAAATTCAAATGATATATATCTTAATGTTTCTATCATTCTTGTCTTACACTTTTATTAGCTTTTTTGAGCTTCGGCATCCCTAAAAATTCTATCAAATAAGTAGGAGTTCCAACAGAAAGTAATTCCTGTTCATAAAGCAATAATAAATCTAGGGGAGAAGTACATTTATCCTTCTTTCTATTAAAACCTCCTCTGCAGTTTGGCTAGTCCAGATGCTGCCCTTTAACAAGAGGGAAAGCTGAAGCTCAGAATCTGGCAGACCTTTGCACGTGGTAAGATCAGCAGAAATTTCAGCATATCATAGAAAGCCAGGTTGGAAGGGACCTCAAGAAGCATCCAGTCCAAACTTTCAAGATAGAAAAATACAGTTTGAATGAGATGGCCCAGCACCCTGTTAAGCTGAGTCTTAAAACTGTCTAATGTAGGGGAATCCACTACTTCCCTTGGGAGATTATGCCAATGTTTAATTGATCTCATTGTAAAGAATTTTCTTCTGGACTCCAATCGAAATCTCTCTAAGAGCAACTTGCAACCATTCCCCCTTGTTTTTTCCATGTGACTCCTTGTAAAAAGGGAGTCTCCTTTGTCTTGATAGCCATCCTTTATGTAGTGGTACATAGTGATAAGGTCTACCATAAGCCTTCTTTTCTCAAGGCTGAACAATCCCAGTTTTCTCAGCCTTTCTTCATACAGCAGGTCCTCCAGTCCCCTGATCATCCTCATGGCCCTCCTCTGGACCCTTTCCAGCCTGTCTGCATCTTTTTTGTATAGGGGGACCAAAACTGAATGCAGTACTCAAGTTGTGGCCTGACGATGGCAGAGTAAAGTGGGACAATGACTTCTTTATCTCCGCTGGTGATGCCCCTTTTGATACTACCCAGCATCCTGCTGGCTGCCTTTGCCACTGCAGTGCACTGTTCACTCATGTTGAGCCTGCTGTCCACGAAAACCCCCAGGTCTCTCTCCATAAGGCTAGTCTCAAGCCAGGTGGATCCCAGCCTGAACTCATTCTGGGTTATGTATTCCCAGGTGCAAGACCTTACACTTGTCCCTTTGAACTTCATAAGGTTTCTGCTAGCCCACTCCTCCAGCCTGTCCAGATCTTCCTGGAGGGTGGCTCTCCCTTCTGGAGTATCAACTACCCCACTTGTTTTTGTGCCATCAGCAAACTTCATTAGGGTGCTCTTGATCCCAACATCCAAGTCACTTATGAAGATACTAAACAGCACTGGGCCCAATACTGATCCCTGGGGGACCCCACTTGTGACAGATTGCCAGCTTGAGAATGAGCCATTTACCACCACCCTCTAGGTATGGCCTGTCAGCCAGTTCCCCACCCACCATATAGACCATTTGTCTAGGTAATAACATGTGAGTTTTTCAAGAAGGAGTCTGTGAGTGACCATGTCGAATGCCTTGGAGAAGTCTAGGTAGACTGTCTACTGCTCGCCTCGCATAAACCAAGAAGGTCACTTTGTCATAGAAAGCGATTAGGTTTGTCAAGCACGATTTGCCCCTGGTGAATCCATGTTGGCTTTTCCCAATTACGTGCTTCAGTTTACTTGTGATAGAACCCAGGAGGATCCACCCCATAACCTTTCCAAGGATTGATGTAAGGCTAATAGGTCTATATTTACCTGGGTCCTCCTTGGCACCCTTCTTGTGGATAGGGGTGACATTAGCCTTCTTCCAGTCTTCAGGCACATCTCCCGATCTCCACAACTTCTCAAAGATTATGGAAAGCGGCCTTGCAATGACAGCAGCCAGCTCTTTTAGCACCTTTGGATGGATGGCATCCAGGCCCATTGAATTGTATGGGTCAGGCTCCTGAAGCTGTTGACACAGCAACTCTTCCTTCACTGATGGTGGGTCTGTGTCTTCATCAATCTGCATTTTTGTTCCCGTGGCCTGGGACCCAATGGTGCTGGCAAAGACAGAGGCAAAGGAGGTGTTGAGGACCTATGCCTTTTCAGCACTGTTAGTGACTAGTTCACCTCTCCTGTTTAATAGTGAGCCAATACTCTCCTTCTGCTTGTTGGTAATGTATCTGAATAACCCTTTCTTGAAGTTTCTGATGTCTCGGGCCAGTTTCAGCTCAAGCTGAGCTTTTACCTGGCCAACTTCAGTTCAAGTTGAGCTTTTGCTTTCCTAACTGCAACTCTATGTACCCTTGCTATGCCCTTGTACTTTTCAATGGGTAATGCTCCACTCTTCCGTTTCTGGTAAGTTTCCCTTTTGCTTCTAAGAGATCCAGAAGCTCATGGTTGAGCAAAGGGGGTCTCTTGCTCTGCCTACTTCCCTTGCCATTAGAGGGGATGAACTGGTTTTGAGTGTCTAGGAGAGTGTAGCAGACTATACTCTTTATTTTGACAGTGCTTTGTATGCAGATACAGCTTCAGGTGAATTTTACACATCTGCACTTTAAAAGCACAATGTTATTTTTCATTCAAATACTAGTCCATGTAAGTGCTAGATTTTAAACTTTGTGTCAATCCATAGTGTTTTATTTTGGCTTTGGAGTACGGATCTGACTCCCTAGCAGCTGTGATACATGAAGACTCACTCATCAACTTTCAGGTTAGGAACAATATGTAGAATATATTTTTTGATAATAAAGAATGAGTCACAAAAGATTACTCAAAAGATGACCCTGACAGAGGTTATTTTGGATAAATTGTATCACAAATGTTTCATATCTGTTATTTGTACCAAACACGTACAATGACAAATTTAAAGCAGAGACCTCTGAATTAACACAGTGGGGTGACAAATGCTCTTTCTAGAACCTATCAGAGTTTTGGGCTCCATCCTGCAGATTCTCATCTTCAGCAGGCACTCAGACTTCCTGCAGCCTAGCAAATTCTGCAGTTCCAAGTCCCTTCTTAAATCTTGTGGCCCGTGTCACACTGTGGCTACCCTCACCTGTACTAGGAGGCTGCCTTTGCCTCCAACAGAAGCTTCCTACACACTCACTGCCCCAAGGAGGTCCCTGGCCTATATAGCTCCTGAAGGGCATCACAGAATTACTGAGGATAATGTTAGGTAGCAGCTGCTAAAGCCACAGCAGAGACTTTTCTTGCAGTTTAACACTCTGCATGCTCAAGTCTCAGTGCTCATGCACATGCTCACTGTTTTGCTACAAATGTTAAGTGCTCTCTCAGATCCTTACCGCATGCTTTTGCTTAGGAGTACTTCAAGATATGAAATATATATGGAATAAAATAAACTCAGAATGCTTAACTTTTGTTATACTTGTAGATCTATAGCCTCTATATAGGTGCTGGACCGGATCTAGAGCAGGGCAATGAAGCTGGTGAAGGGTGCCGAGAAAAAGTCTTGTGTTGAGAAAAGTCTTATGAGGAGCAGCTGAGCGAACTGGAGGTCTTTAGTCTGAACAAAAAGAGGTTGAGGGGAGACCTTATTGCTCTCTACAACTATCTGAAAGGAGGTTGTAGAGGTGGGTGCTGGTCTGTTCTCCCAAATAACAAGTAATAGGACAAGAGGAAATGGCCTCAAGTTGTACCAGTGGATGTTTAGGTTGGGTACTAGGAAAAATTTATTCACTGAAAGGGTTGTCAAGCACTGGAACAGGCTGCCCAGGGAAGTGGTGGAGTCACCATCTCTGGACCTGTTTAGAAGTCATGTAGATATGATGCTAAGGGACGTGATTTAGCAGTGCACTTGGTAGAGTTAGGTTAATGGTTGGACACGATGATTTTAAAGGTCTTTTCCAACCTAAAAGATTATATGATTTTATTATTCCAAGTTGCCACTTGAGTCACCCCAGTATCTGCCCCTTTTTTATACTCTAGTACATCACTATCCATTTTTGTGACTTAATTTAATTCAGAATTCACCTAAAACAGTTGTTCCATATTTCAGGGAAATTCAACAGTACGGGTGATAATGTTACAAACCAACTCAATCTGAGCAAGCTCTCTAGCAAGTGAAAAGGAATAAATGCATATGGTGGAGAAAATAAAAATTCTCTCCTCCTGAGAAGACACAACAGAAAGCTGCACAAGCAGAACTCCTCACTTTCATCTGCAGAACTGAAGTTTGACATGTTATTAACTGTTTATTCAATGCTACTTCTATTTTGGTTGCTTAGTTCTTCCTATAGTAGCTTTCATTTGTACTTTGCTAATCCTTAGCTGCTCAGGCTGAAATTTCCTGTGCTGGATATCTGTCTCAGAATGGAAAGTTTTAGGAAAAGAGATTTAACAGTTTCTAGACTGAGATTAATAAAATGTTTTAACAAATTATTCAGTAATAGTTATATTTAATTCCTCTAGAGGATTTTGCCATGATATCTTGATATATAATGATTTCAGTGAAAATGACCCTTATGATGGAAAAATTATTTTCCTCTGTAAAGAACTATATTCCTCACAAAATTCATAGAGAAGATTGAGAACAGCTGTTAAATTATCCAATGATTACATTGCTACTGAATGCACTTTGCACCAAAAGGCACCAGCCTGCATCTGCGCTGTACATGTATTATCCTACAGACCAGCTGTGCAGAATTTTGCTGGACACACTGTTTGTAGGCTTATCTTGTGCTTTACATAGTTTTAATGCAATATTTAATTATGCGATCCATAAAGTGTTTTATAAGGAGTCGGGGCTGGACAGTATCTCAGGACCATTATATATAGCACTGGGGAATTGCCAGTATTGCGCAGCAAAGGAAGATGCTGTGTGGGAAAGCACTGCCTCAGTAACAGACTCTGAGTATGAATGAAGTTTTTCAAGAGAACAAAGCAAGATGCAAGAATTCTATTCCATCTGTTTCAGATTTCCTATGTGATGCATAAAAATTCCCTCAAACTGAATGTTTCATAGCTCACCCTTGTCCTGGTTTGGCCAGGACAGGGTTAATTTTAGTAGAGCCAGGTTATTCTACACCATGCTGATGTCATGCCCCGGGGCCAGTTCTGGTGGGGGAGCAGTTAGAGTTTGGCTCCCTTGCTGTTCTCTGTTATCAATCTTTTTGTATTGTTCCTTTATCACTGTTACTGCTGGGTTTCTTTGTTAACTGCAAATGCTTATTATATGTTGTTTTCTTATATAAATATATATATTAAACCTTCCTTATCTCAACTCAAAAAGGCACTTTTAAACCTTCTTTTTCTTTGTCTTCGACCAGCGGCAGAGGGAGGGCGCGGGGAGCAGTGATGCAGCCATGTGGCTCTGCTACCCCACAGCCACAGCTCTTACTAAACCCACACATCTTTTGGCAACACAACCCTAAACTGTTCCTTATCACTGGTTGCACTACAAATACTTCAGGCTGTGATTTGCAGAACAGATGACTGTTTGTATCTGCAGGTAATGTCAGGAAGAAAGTTTATACTAAGGGCTCAAGTTAAGGTCTCAAGGAGTAAAATTCCTTAATAATTTTACCCTCAATCCTGTCTTATCCCTAGCACTATTTCAAGGAAAAGGATGGTGATAGAGAATACTTAAGTAGAGCTAGTTGAAAACGTGAATTTTAATTGCAAAATATGAATTTGATGTGGCCAAAATAGTTTGTGAGAAAATATTCCATTCCATTACATCCTTAAACAGGATCTAGATTGGCCCTCCTTGTATACAGTTGTGGAGAATTTATTCAGAAATTAAAAAGAAAAAAAGGTGAAGTTAAACATTTACTAATATAAACAACATTGGAGCAGAATTATATCTTATTGTATTACAGAAGAAAATGCTGTACTTACGCTTCATTGTAAATGAAATCAAATAAATTGCAAAAGTAATATTTTTCTCTCTTGATCTGCTTTTTTAGGTGGCATGTGATGAAAGGTGATGTATTTCTTTACTGGATCCAATTTTTAAACTACTGCATCTCATATGTCAAGAATGTTCCCTTTTCTTGTCCCAATAGACAGCACATTGGTCAACAGCCCCAGGAAACCTGTCCCCTTCTTGATACAGCTGAAGAAAGGAGGGTTTCAGGAACTTCTCACAGAATCAGGAGAGCATTCAGGTCCCAGAGCAATTTAGTGATGCTGATTTCAGCAGATGTGCCCATCTTCCATTCCCATAGAAGCAGGTAAAGGATTTCCACCAACCTTAGGGCAGGTTGTATAATGCAACTCCCGCATGGGATCTGTGAAGAAAACACATAAACTCTTGCATCACCTGAATTTCAACGCTTTTCCTACCTGAAAGGACTTGCAATAATAAATGACTCTCCTTAACCAGCTCTTTGATTCAGAATAAGCTATATTGGAAATTAGTCTTCTGTTAAAAGAAGCTTGTTAGTGAAAATTGTTGAGCACTTATCTCTAATTTAAATATTATAATACTGTGGAGGAATCTGCCTACATGTCTCCCTGGTGCATTACTACTTTCAGTTCCCCTTTTCGTTACAGAGCAATACTAAATTAAAGATTGTGTTTATATTTAGTTTATGGTAAGTCACACAGTAGTTTGGGTTAGAACTGTGTGAAAAATAGTAATACAAAAAGTATTGATATAGCTCATCAGTCAATAACATGGAAGATACTCTCAATATCTTTTACATGTGTATGTCTCACTAAAAAAACCCCAAATCTGTAGTTCTAGGAAGGTTTTAGTTAGCAGATATTCAGGTTTGGTTTATATTTACATTTCTCTCTCTATATATGTATGACATCCATGTAGTTTAGAATACTCTTTCTAAAAATTATTAAGTGTATCTTTCATGTGAACATGTACATATCTATCCTTGTCCTGCACTGAGAAAATTTCAAGGGAATTATCTTCACCTCTATTCTTTTTTTAATGTGTAGAATGAATACCACAATAGTGATGTGGAGAAGGTGACAGCTCCCTAACTATACACCTGACAGTATTTATGAGCAAGCTAGTTCTGTTAAATGGTTCAGTCTGTCATAAACAACCGATCATCAGTCTGAAGAAGTTATATGAAGTGGTTTATTAAACTGAAAATCAAAAAAATGTGGATTATTCATTACATTGAACAGCAAAAGTGTGGGCTATATAGACATTACAGCTAGCTCATATACATTTGGATGAAGCTGTATTTTTAAAAAGACAGCTTTATTTTTTTGCTTTGCTTTTTAATGAGGCAGTATACGGATCTACCAATTACTGCAGCATGTGTGGAAACTGTATTTTATAATAAATGAACAGCAATTGAGAATCCCACAATAAACTATTTTATGCTTCTTTTTAAATGCAAGTATTGGAACATAGAATATTTTTGTTAGGATAACCTACCTGTGGAACGACAAACTGAACTTACTTTAACAATATACCTTTAATAAACTATCGTACGATCTGAGTATCTGTGTATTATTCTAGCCAACATGGATTTAATGAAAAGAAATTTGTGGTTGCATGAATTCATCTCCTGTCTGTAACACAAAAAGATTGTTTTTAAAATTATTATTTCAGTGTATTACTTAATCTACATTACTAAAGACCAGACTAGCATTTTGTGAATCTAATCTGTGTTTTGTCGGTCATAAGACTTCACAGAGGAACTCTGAGTATTCAACTAAGCTCACTAATTGGGAGATTTCACTAGTTGCTTCTCTTATACAACAGCTCAAAATTTTCTGTTTGCATAGTCTTCTTCTAAGTTCCCTTCAGAACCAATGTACTTCCACTCATGCACACCTCAGGATAGCTGCGGACATAAAGGACTGCATTAATCTTGCCTAACTTTTCATGCCCACAGCACTCATATGCAGCTATTTTAGTTACTCTGAGCTCTGTCTATAATCAAGGATAGGAACAGGCACTTATGGAGCACAATTTGTCTCACTGTAGAGTGAAGATGCAATAGGTCAAATTTGCTGAGATTTGTTCACCCTGAAGTGTGCTATGACTTAGAAGGCAGGCAACAGAATATGTAAAGATAGGGTTAAGGAGGAGAGTTTATAAAAGCCTGTGGCAGGTTAGCCTTGGGCAAATGCTGAAAGACCACTCGGCTGCTCACTCACTCCTGCTCCTGAGCAGTATGTAGTGCAGAGAAAATAGGAAGGACAGGAATGGGAAAGCTCATGGGTGGAGCAAATGCAGGGAGGTCACCTACTAATTACTGTTGTGGGCAAAAGTGTAGGCCTACTGTTGTAGGCAAAAAATAAATTAATTTATTGCCCATTAGAATAGATTTCGATAGTGAGAAACAAAAAGCCAGACATAAAGCCTTGCCTCATCCCTTTCCCGGGCTCCACTTCACTCCTTCACTCCAGATGTCCCTGGAGAGGTGATAGGGAATGGGGGTTGTGATTATTGATGAGTATTTGTTGAGAATGCTGCTGTTCTCATGTAGTCATACAAATTCTGGCATGCTGATGGTCCAAAGAGGTTAGGTACTCCTACAGTGAAACTTCCCTCTGCACTGTATAAGTAAGCAAAATAAATAATGAAAACGATGATGGACCTCTTAAGGCTTGGCTTTAAAAAAATAAAGTTACTTTTAGTTGTCTGTGTTTTAACTGAACATTTACATAGGCTTTAGGTATTGTGCAGGTATCTACCATTAGAACAGTATCCTAAGGAGATCATTGGCATTTAGATTTTCATGTATAGGATTGCTACTCTCTGTTGTCATTTTTCATTCATATTTACTGTGCTCTGTAAGAGCCTAATGGACTACACTGCATAGTGTTCTATCCTATATTTGGAAGAGGTATGCCTTTCCAGACTAATGGTAAATTCTATAGCATAGTGAAACAAGACTTCAACATTAACTCAATTTCTCCTCTTAGCTTGTACTTCCAATTTATCTGATGTGTTATCTCTCAAAGAAAACCAGAAAATACATGTGAGGAAATAGCTAAGAAGCACAAGGAAGCTTTTAAATACTATTCACATGCTTTGACAAATTGTGTAGACACAGAAACACTATGAGTTACAATAACATACATCCTTTCAATGCTCTCATCACTGGTCTCCTTTCCTGTACATATAAGAATACTGTTGATTTCATAATTACTAAGTAAAATGTTGGGGAATTTTTGAAAGCTTAGTTGTATAACTGCTAGCTTTCCCAATATGGCCAGCAGTCTGTTCAGGAATTATAAGAATGGCTTAAATGATGAAAATGTAAAAATAATTTGTGAGTTCTCTTTCTTTATTTCTAAGTTCTTAAGTCTTCCTGGCCCTTTATGTTAGAAATTTACTTTTAATATACAGGAAAACTGAAATCCCATTGTAATAATCTATTGTAATACCTCGGCCTTTGCAAAAACATTAATGTTCCAAAAGCTGTGATAAAATTTAGATAAATCTGAACACTGATTGCAAACAAATATACGCTTGCATATACATCTGCTAGTTACCAGATATTAATAAGAATCATGGAGAAAGAATATAAATTGAGGAACAAAAACTTTTTTTCTTTATTTTACTATATGCACAATTATATGCATAATAGTAATAATTATCCATAATGAGTCTTATGTAAGAAACTATTACCTCTGTCTTATATGTTTTGGTGCTAGAATTTCCACTCCAGACTCTTTCTTTAGTAGTGGACAGATAATGTGGTTCACAGGCATAACATCACCTGTTTTCCTCATTTTTCCCTAGTGTTTTCTATGATAGGACTGTTGGGGTCAACAGTCATGGGGTACTTTTTTGTTCAATGACTTGACTGTGCTCTTCACCACAGTTCACCATTCCTATTATCATTTATTTCTTTGTTTACATGTGGCAACTATCACATGTGGCTCTTCCAAACCTTCTGTAGGACAGGCAGTCTCTTTTCTGGCCTGCACCCCATGGCTTTCCAGCCACGTTCACTGAGGAGCACTTCCCAGGCCCACATCCTTTCCATAGTCCATACAATGTCTATGCCTTATGCAGGCTGAGCCCACATTGGCTGCTCTCATCAGCTGAGGTGAAGGATTTGACAGATTGGAAACTGATGGTACCTTTAAAAAGATCCAAATTGGAGGTAGTGCCACTTATATACATGAGAAAGCTAGATGTAGTGTTTACAGCTTCCGCAGACATGGTTCTTCATATCTTCCAAAGGTTTGTAGGGATTTAACAAGAATTTCAGCTGCTTTTGAGGAAGATTCCATGTCTTTTGTCACAAGAGGATGAGATTTTAGGCAGCTGAGTGACAAGCACCTACTTTTTTCTAAGGAAGCTGTCTGGAACGCAGACTGTGGCAATTGTGGCTTCTATCAATCAACCTCTTGGATCCAAAGAATCTTTGCCATATTTGCTTCATATCTGGATGACTGTCAGTATCTACCAGTGTACACATTCAGGATGAACTTTTCCCATTTGAATAGTGGTTTGGTGGTTTTACTTATATGTGTATGTAATGTTACTACAAATCCATGCTGCTTTTGCCTGCCTCTCTTACACACACATTGTGCTTCCCTGGTGCTATGTTCTGTACATTAATAATACGTTCCCTCTCAGAGATCATTGGTGGGAACTCATCTGCCCTGCAGTGCCTCTTGTATTGCTCTTTCTAGTCAAATCTGCTCTTCTGGACCTTGTTTTTAAGTTCTCAGCAGCTCTGTGGGTCCATATCCTCACATTTTTCTTCACCTTACTTCTTTGCTGTGGATGCTAGTTAGCTCGTATAATTCCTATTCTTCTCTTGAATCCATAAGAGATGCAGCAGTAACAGAAAGGCATCTTCTGTTCTCTTTCCCACTGCTGCTACTCAGCCATTGTCCCAACACTGACTCATCAGTCATTCAGAGGTTCAGGAACCAGGTAGGACAGAAAGCTAAATGATTGAATGATTTGGGTTGGAAGGGACTTTAAAGATCCCTTTCAAGCTCCCCTGTCATGGTCAGGGGCACCTCCCACTAGACCAGGTTGCTCAAAGCCCTGTCCAATCTAGTCTTGAACCAACGGTCTTGCTTGTTCCAAGTGCACAATCCTAAGACCAGTAAAATTTTTAAGGGAACTGTAAAGAAAATTCTTTCTATTGGCTCAACAGGGACCACAATTTTACATTCTTTGTTTCCAGTCAGATCTTCAATATGATTGGTGCACAGCATTTTGAAAAGAAGATGTATAATGAACTGACAATGGCCATCAGAGTGGTTAAGGGATGTTTTCCTCTTAAGCCAGTATTTTGAGTCTTTTATAAACTGAAAAGTATTGCTTGGTTGGATGACCTTCCTTCAGGCATGTTTTCAAGGCCAAGGTTATTTGTTTTCTTTGACTGAAGGAAGGGTTTGATAAAATTAAATGCTTCTGGTTGTTAGTTGAGTGGGAAAAAAATGACAGTTTCATGCTTTGCAAAAAATGTTGAGATGCCTATTTGCACTGAGTACTGCAAAATGACTTAATTTTATCTTCAAATTTGTCAGTCACAGAAAAGTAATTATATTTTAAAGAATAGCTGTTTAAGGAAAAAACTTTTTGCTTGAAAATGGCATAAAGGGCAAAACAGAACAAGTCCCTCTGTTTCCAAAAGTAACCAGATATGCTTTTAGTGAAATTTAAATGCATGTGTATGTATATGCCAGCAAATAAGTTCTTTATATGTTGTGTCCTTGCCCATGGCAGAGAGGTTGGAACTAGATGATCTTTAAGGTCCCTTTCAAACCATTCTGATTCTATATTGTGTACTGGTTTGTCATCAATCACTCTGTTGTATAACTTTGCAGCTACCCAATGTGTATAGAAGGCAAAAGTAATATGGGGAAAAAAAATGTACTTGAGGTTATTTCATTTTTCTTCTTATAATAACTTGTCCTTTGTTGCAAATAACTATACTATGCCTAAAACATTCAAGTTGAAACTGCCTGACCCATTCCCAGAGCACAATCTAGCTCTAACCTAAGTGGGGTTAAGAATCCAGTGACAGTTATGATCATGTAATCATGTAGTATATCATTTATAAAGACTATTATAGCATATTATTAAGGTTATCAATTTTTAAAGCTATTTCTATTCTAGCATTTCATAATTTCTGAGTTTTCTAGTTTGCAGTCCTGTCATTCTTTTACCATTCTGTTACAATCTCTTGTGTTTAATCTGACTATACATTGGAATTGCAAAGCTGATATAAATTTTCTTTAGATTGCTTTTATGCATAGAATCTTTTTAGTTCATAGTAGTCCTCAAGGTATACAAAACTTGAAAAAGTTGTCTGGAACCATGTGAAGAGTTACTTCACCTAAAAGTTCTCTTATGGTACTATTATAAGTGCCTGACAAGAATAATAGTAAGATCAGAAATAGTTTGGATAATACAGTTTTAATGTTTTAGCTTTGCACTGCTTATACGTGTCACTAAGCATCTAATATGAGCCCGTTTGAAGTTCCTAATTCCACTTTCTATGACCAATCTATACCACACTTTTTTACAAGCTTCCTATTTTTACTGGAATAATATCTTAATCCTTCCTGAATTCTTCAAAGTTCCTTCTTCTCTTTAAAATTCCTTTCAAATTATGCATTTTTCCATCTCTGCCACACTGACACCTCTTCCTATCTGAACCTTGCTTTCAAGCAACAAAAACATGGCATTGAAATTCCACCCCAATAATGTCAATGGAAGATTTGTCATTGCCTTCAGCGACTGCAGCAGATTCATCTGTAATGCATGCAAATGAAAAATAAGTCATGAGACTTTTGGAAACCTTCTCCCATCTTGCCTAATGTTATCTATCTCCACATCAAGTCATGTCTAGTTTACCAAGCTAAGGCTAGCACAGTTTTAGCGCTAAGTATATAAAGGATTTCAAGTTCCTGAGAAGCAGTGTTGTTTAATTCTGCCAGTAAAGTACCTTATCCACATGCTGTACATGAGTTTAATAAAGATATGTAATGACTGTTCTGTGCGTATCACAGGCTCCTTACAAATATAATACTCCACATTTAAATGCAAAACTTCACTGAGAGAAAAACAAGTTCTGACTTTGGTTTTGATCACTCAGATTTTTGTACCAAAATGACTTTGATAAGAGTGAATTGCTTTTCTCTGAGGGAAGTATAATTTTCTGCAGTATGCTTTGACTTGGAATAGTGAAAAAAACAAGGACTAAAAAAAGAATCATTTTAGTCTTCTGAAAGATTGTATTCAGCAAAGCATCTAATCACAAGCTAACATTAAAGAGAACTGTGGACAAATATGCATAAAGTTTGGTAGTCTCAGAAATACTTTGGTGAACCAGGGGCACAGTGAAGATACCTATGTTAGTTTATACGCTGAAGTTATTATGGCCAAAGAAAATATTCCATGACGAGAATTAGTAGTGCACTACTGTTGCAAGAGAAAGTTAACAACGAACTTGCAGCTATAATAATAACCATGAAGTATGCAGTAAAGATTGCAGTTTTGAACTGTGTTAAAATAAAGTAAAACTTGCTGGAGAAAATTTTGAGTAATTTTTTCTGGTGCCTGTTTGTCAAAGGTACTACTGCACTGTTCAGAAAAAGAAAATCACTTATGTGTAAATGAGTGTAGCCAATTTGTAATAACTTATTTTCCTGTTTCTTCTTTTTTTTTTTTTAATGCAGCAAGTATGTATGATATATGAAGACAGCTGGTTTAAGTTTCTTATTTTCTAGACGATCATTACCTGTGATTTTAAATTTTCTCTAAGTTTTATTGTATCAAAATTGTTTCCATAGCCCTAATTCAATTAGAACTATAATAAATTGTTTAAAGGGAATAAGCCTAATACCAGGTTCAGGTGCTTCTTGAACTCAGCAGAATTTTCTGTAATGAAGAAACACCATATTGTGGAGGTATTTCATTGGTATGATTCTCACCTTATTTTCTTTGGCCAGCTCATGTTTTTTTCTCTAGAAAGAGTTTATCAGTCAAGTGAAACTTTCATTAAAGCCAACGTTTAAGAAACACTGAATAGGTTCTTAAAAAGTCTTAAAGAAACACAGGTCTGCTGCTGACAGAGAGGTTCAACTGTTTTTCCTCCGTCTGAGCCTAAAGGCAGACAAGAAATACAGCTTCTCTAGTTCCTATGAAGCCTTCTGATACTGCCAACCTGACTACTGTTGAAATGCTTGAATGCATAGGAGGACCATACAAATAGTTTTGTTTTTACAGAACTGATATTAACCAAGTCCTGAAGTGAAGGAAAACACAACCAACTTCAATCACATCCAAGCAAAATATTCCCATGAATGTACCATGTAGTTACCAGCGTGGAATTTTCATTGCATTAAATAGTAGCTTTTCAGTTAGTATTGCTGGGCTTTAGCTCAGCTTTTGGAAGAGGAAAAAAGGGTAACCAAAATGAGAGAAATTGAAGCCTAAGACCAATTTTTGTGTCACTTTAATAGAAATGTCTATGTGACTGCTTTAGACAGTTTGTTTAAATGTGATAGTCGGGAACCACTATATCTTTCTGTATTTTATCAGACAAATTGTCTTTAAATACAATGAATTAAATGGCTGATCCTCTTCCACTCACCCTTTTGGCTGAGTGAAATTTGTGTGTATTTTAATATGTCCAGCATTTCAGAGCCCCACAGCCTGTAAGAGATGGAAGCTGAGGATCCAAACCATGAGCCCTGAGATTAAATAATGACAAAGCTCTACCAAGAACCTGAGTTTAAAATAGCTTAAGGTAATGAGGAAGTATTCATACTACATAATATTTAGGGACGTAATCTAGCAGCCTTGATTCTGTACATAGCCAGAACACAACGCAAGATGCAAACTGCTGCCTGTGTCCATTAGCGGCCTAGGCTCCTAAATTTAGCTTTATAGTGTTGGTGATAGACCCTCATAGCATTAAGCATCTTAACTGCAAGTAGTAAGGCCACTTCCCCAAGTAATGCTTCGAAGATGTTAGAATAAGCAGTGTTAAAGACATGAGAATCATATCCAATAGCCCACTAAATCCTGCACACAAGATATTAGGGGTACTGGGCTGGGGCTTTTTAAACCTGTATTATTACTGCTCTTACATTTTGATTTTCTGTGTCAATTTTAAGACCTACTAAAATAATGTGAAACTTCTCATCTGACTTTTCAAATATCTTTTTTCCCCCCAGTGTTTCTGAAAGATAACCATGCCAGCTGTTTGATAATGAGGTTAGCCAGACATGGCAAGCAGATCTCCAAAAGAAAAGAGAATCCCCTTACTTATGCAAGATCTATGTAATCAGATAAAAACAGAAAAGACCTGAGGATTAAGAGGTTAAGCTTTCAACATTCTTTCAGGCAGTATATTACTGTGGATTACACTTTTTTTACTGGCATATCAAGCATTATAGGTGCTCTGGTAAGGTAAGTACAAGAATGTATATTCTAGTATATGATAGAAGCTATACCAAATAACATTTTAGATGGAGATGTTTAGGAGTGATGAATGCATTTAGGATAAGATTTCCAACATTAAAAATAGATGAAAGTTCAATGAGGACTGCGAGATTTGCAAGTTTTAGAAGATAATGCTAAGCATTGTGGAACTTGTAAGGGAATTTTAAATTGGAATCTCTTAAGCACTTCCAATCATCTTAGTTTTGGTATTTTTATAATAGTATGTCTTTGAAGTTATCTGCAATTTGTGATGACCTTTTATCTTTCTTCTTAAGTGTTCCTGCATCTACACACAGAGATATTTATTTACTGATTTCCTATGGAGCTGGGTCAGTGCTGCATGTTATGCCTCTTCTTCATGCTGCTTAGTAATCACAGTTTTTAAAATGTTTACTTTTGTGGGGGTGGAAGTGAAGTGTATAGTTAAAGGTTCCTTTATAGCAGATATTACCTTGCTTTATATCAAAGATAATAAAAATTTGAGGCTTTCCAATGTCATCCCAATATCTTGCAATTCAATTTCATGATTTTTTTGTTTGAACTATAGTCCTTGCTAACTTAAATCTACAAGTAATAGTAAAAAAATCCAACTGGTTGCTAAATTTGTAATACAGCAGCACCTGCTTTAGTGGATCTATATAACAAATGCATATGAGCAGGAACTGATCCTTGCTAGTGGAATGTAATGTTTTTGTCCCTAAAAGCAGGGATAGGGCTTAGAAGAACTGGATTCTGGTCATTTCCATGGACTTTGTAAGGTAATGATGATGTCACATATATGTCTGTTACGGGAAACTAATTTGGGCTGTTACAGTCTAACCTGTCCATTTGATGTAAGTAAGAACTATGTACCAGAGTGCACAACAAAATGAAAACAGAGCCACAAGTGAGTTCTAGTCACATCATCATGATACCACACCAAATAAAACAATAGACCTGGGAGGACGTATTTTGGAACTTAGCGCAGTTGTGGTGAGTTTCTGTTTGACATGTTATTATGGAAAATGTTGTAGAGCCCTTCTAGGATGTGGCAGTAGAAAAGCTTTATCTCATTATGATATACATCAGCTTCAGTTCATTGTTTGTCTTGAAGTATATACAGACTGAAGCTGCTCCAAGTGACAACTCATACTAGCATTAATAGGTTTGTTACTGAGGAAAATGGAAAGCAGAAGAGAGAGGAAGCAAGAATGCATGGACTGAGAAAATGCATACTGCTCTTTGAAAAAGAGGATCCACATGAAAATTTCAGACTAATCTGAGTCTGTAGTGGTATAGATTTTTTAAATGCACCTGAGCTTATTATATTTTAACCACCAGAAGAGTAAGTGTAATCTAACAAAGCAAAGGAGTAAATTCTTTGTGATAAAATTAGAAGCCACTTATAAAATAGAACACAAAAGCAAGAAAATGCAAATTGAGAGCTCAATGAGATGAACATCAGGTATATTCTAGTCCCAGTTGTTTCTTAGGCTTTACATGAGGCAATTCTCAGTTATAAGTCAAGGAACAAACCAGTACCTCTTCTTGAAAGTACTGTCATTCAGAAAGAATCCCAGCCTTTCTCCCTTTTCCTACAGTTTTACTGGGGATAACTTCATGTCCATGAGCGCAAATAGGTTTTTTCAAACAGATTTCCCAGGAATCTTCACTTTTCTCTTCTAAATTATTTGGGAAGAGCCCTGTTTTCTTGAGACATTGGTCACTTGAAAAATGCAAATAAAATATTGTTTGAACTTTTTAGGCATGGTTTGTCCTCTGACATCTAAGGATTCTTTGACATATTATTTTTTATATTAGGTTTATCTTCATACTTACAAGCTCTATTGAATTACAATATCTTTTTTTTTTTCCCCCCAGTGTGATTTGCTTTTATTATTCTTAAAATTAAATATAATTAAATATAACCTGAATAACTTTGTGATGGTCTCATAATATCTGGTCTCCTGCTGTCTTTCTAATGAAGATTGTGGAGGACCACTGATGACTGATGTAGCATTTGGAGTGGTTTCTTTTAAACTATTTTCCAAGCTCACTTCCCAAACCACATCTTGTCAGATTCAAAGGATCAAGCTGACACAGCCAGGTAGCTATTTAGTCATTTAGTGATTGACAGGCAAAGTAATTACTGAAAGAAACCAGAGATCCATTGGGGAACATGCAGGAAATTTGCTCTGTGGATTTACCTCACAAAACCATTGGAGTTACTGCTACGTGATATGTTCTCCTGTGTCATTTAATAAAACTAAAATTTAGGCTAAAATGAACACAGTAGCATGGAACCATAACAGATGCATCTTTGCAGCTTTCCCTGTGTACCTGTGGCTGAAAAACAGTATATTTCTGAGAGATGTTGCAAATGGTCTAAATTTCATGTAGCCACGCGGTACGATTTTTTTTTTTTCTTTGAAAGCTTAGAAATACCTCTAAAAGCATTATTGTATAATGGCAATAGACCTGAAATGTGAAAATGTCATTTTTTTTTTACAACATTTGTTTAAAATCCTGTTATTCAGATTTTACAGGGTGTCTCTAATAGCTGAATTTTGTTGAAGTACAAGTAATGGGGCTACACACATTCTCTTATACTGTCTTTCCCAAAGACTCTGTAACCAAACAGTTTCACTTGACACAAGACAGTTGCCCTTTGACAGGCAATTGCGTGTGGGAAACTGTTCCTGTTGTAGCTTTCACTTCTCTCCTGTTTTCCAGTATAATAAATTAACAGGGACCTTATTTTTATATTCTGAACCACTGCTCATCTAAATAGGCAAAAAAACCAATCCCACAAAGAAACAGTTTACCAATTAAATACAGGGCATTTAACATTGGATATAATATTGGATGTAACATCATAGTAGAATTTTGCTTTTTTTTTTTTTTGTAGAATCGTATAATGCATTTTCCCAAATATTTAGTGAGCTAAATTCCAGGAAAATAGAAAAGAACAAGAATATAGTAAAGAGACAACGGCATATGCATTCTAATAAAAAAGTAACTAGTATTAATACTGTCACTGCTTTTCTACTGTTGCCTTCACCTAGTCCACAGACAATCTGCATTCTTTGTTCCCCTTCTCCCTCTTCCCTACGAATCTTTTTCTTCATATTTCCTGCAGCAGTTTTACACCTTCTCCTTTGTGTTCACTCCCCCACACACTGGCAAAGAGATGTTTTGGAAACATTTCTTTCTGAAGATTCAACAAATCTGAAAACTATCAGATAAATTGAAGATATTAACACGGGACCCCATGAAGATTCACTGAAAAAAAATCAGGAAAAAATTTCCTTTTTTAGGGCAACTATTCATTTGTGATTTGGCATTTTGTCTCCAGAACTAGTATCATATCTCTCTGTCTTCTTCTTTACACTTTTTCCTTCTCCTTCTAAAGTTATTCTCCCTTTTTTCCCATTTATCCTTGGTATCTCACAATACAATTCCTTTTTTTCTAAAAGCTACAATTCATATTTTTATGTGAAAGCGATTAACTTCTATTTTTTTTAAAAGGACATTTCTATCTGAAAAGCACTGAAATGTGAATTCAACGATCTTAAAACCCGTATGGCATATTAGAGAATATCTTACATATTATATTGCAGATCCCTGAAACCAGAAGACTGCTCTTGATTTACTCAGAGGATAGTTTCCTGAGCTTATTATTGCTTCTTTCTCTTGATTTTCATATTTCATCCAGCATTTCTAATCAGCATAACCTTTGTTATATGTTCTTCCTCTGTTACCTATTATTTCTTCCTTTCAAATTGCCTCTTCATTCCTTACTTCTTGTTCTCCATCTGTAATAGCTTCGTTCCATTCTGCACTGCTCTATTTTCTCTCTCCTAAATGTTGTTCATGTTTCTATGATTGCTTGGTGGTTTTTGTTTTTTGTTTTTCAAATTAAGCCTCTCATCTTTTACTTCAAAGCTGTTTTGGCATTTTAAAGAATCAAGCTTTTCTGAGAAGCTTGATTTTTAAAAAATGTAAATTCAGCTCAGATTCTGGTATATGGTAGCCTTGACAAACACTTTAGATGAAGGTTGGCTCAAGAGCTGAACTGCTGAAGACCAAAGATCTCATGCTCAGCAGGATACGTTACTGGAATTTACAAAAAATATTATTTTTTAGGAAGTGACTCCTTTCAGCCCTTGCTTAACACAATGCATTAGTTTAGATTATTTGGAAGTTTTGTAGAAAATTAACATTAAATGAAGTACAATAGGAATTTGGTAGTAAGTTTTCCAGTGGGATATGGTTTAGGGCCTTAAAAGTTCAACAACACATGAGTTTGTAGTGAGATATTTAAAATATGTAATGACTTTAAGAGTATATGCCCTGAATAATAAAGAACGTAATGTTTTAGAAGCAAGGATGTTTTAGAACATCTCTCTTACAAGGAAAGGCTGAGAGACCTGGGTCTGTTCAGTCTGGAGAAGAGAAGACTGAGAGGGGATCTTATTAATGTTTATAAATATCTGAAGAGTGGGTATCAAGAGGACGGGGCTAGTCTCTTTGTAGTGGTGCCTAGTGATAGGACAAGGGACAATGGGAACAAACTAAACATCAGAACAAACTTATTTCCTGTGAGGGTGACAGAGCACTGGAACAGGCTGCCCAGGGATGTTGTGGAATGTCCTTCTCTGGAGATTTTCAAAACCCATCTGGATATGTTCCTGTGTAACCTGCCCTAGGTGAACCTGATTTACGAAGGGGTTTGGACTAGATGATCTCCAGAGGTCCCTTCAAACCTGTACTAGTCTGTGATTCTGTGATTTATCTAGAATTGACACTTCTTCCTCTATTGGGTGTATTGGCTTAAAACATGTAACACAGGAACAGATACCATTAAAATAAACAAATGTCACCAAATCAAAATAGCTAATGGATTGGCAGACAACTAAAAAAATGACTGAAATTTGCTCCATTATGCTCACTTTACCTTATGATCACCAAATTATTTATTTTATTGCTTTGACAAAGTACTTGTCTTATCACTTAGATAAATTTTTGTATAGGAAAATGTCATTAGTAATGTGGGGCTAAGGTTAACAGTGGAGTTCAAAAAAATGCCATCTTGAATCTACTCTTTTGTTGGAAAGTTATACTGAATCAGTGATGTCAGTGAGCTTAACTGCCTGTACCTAAAATTGCCAGTCAGGTAATTTATTTTCTTTTACTTCACCCCTTTTCTATATTTTCCTTCCGCTTTGCTGTCGATTTACTATGTTTCCCATAAGTTCATCACAGAATGGTTGAGGTTGGAAGAAGCCTCTGGAAACTATCTAGTCTAACCTCCTTGCTCAAGCAGGGACCCCTAGAGCAGGTTCCTTGGGGCTGTGTCTAGGCAGGTTTAGAATATCTCTAAAGATGGAGACTCCACATCCTCTCTGGACAACCTTTGACAGTGCTTAGTTACCTTCACAGTGAAAAAGTGTTTCCTGATGTTCAGATGGCACCTCTTGTTTTGAAGTGTGTAGTTATTGCCTCTGGATCTGACACTAGGCATCGCTGAAAAGAACCTGTCTCTGTCTTCTTTATACACTCCTGTTAGACATTTATACATATTCATAAGATCCTCCTGGAGTCTTCTCTTCTCTAGAACAGTTCCAGTTCTCTCAGCCTCTTCCTGTGACAGATACTTCAATATCTTAATAACCTCCATAGCTTCATTTTCTTACCAGACTTGTTCCACTTTGCTTATGCGTCTTCTGTACTGGGAAGCCCAGGTCTGTACACAGCACTCCAGATGTGTCTCACCAGGGCATAGCAAAGGGGAAGGATCACCTCTTTTGATGTGCTGGCAACACTCTTCCTTATGTGTCTCAGGAGGTTTTTGGCTTTCTCTGTCACAGGAGCACATTGCTTGTTCATGCTGAACTTTTTGTCCACTAGTAATGCTAAACCTTATTCTGCAAAGCTGCTTTTCAGCCAGTCATACTCCAGCATGTACTGATCCCTGGAGTTATTCTTCCTCAGGTGCAGGATTTAGCATTCCCCTTTCTTGAACTTCACAAGAGTTCTGCTGTCTTAATTTTCTAGCCTGTCAGGGTCCTTCTGAATGGTGGCACACCCATCTAGTGTATCAACCACTCCTCCTAGCTTTGTATCATCTACAAACTTGGTGAGGGAGGGCTTTGTCCCATCATCCAGGTTATCAAAGAAGGTGTTAAATAATATTGGCTTTGGTATCAATGCCAGGAGTGCTCCACTAGTGACTTGCCTCCAGCTGGACTTCATGTTGCTGATCAAAGCTCCTTAAGCCTGCCAGTTCAGCCAGTTGTCGGTCCACCTCACTGTTTGCCTATCTAGCCCACACTTCTCAGTTTGTTAACTTTTAAAAAATCTGAGTCGGTTACACTGTCATATAAAATGCTGCCATTAGGGTTTTGTATTTCAAAGTTTATGTAATTTATGGGGAAAAAGTTATATCAGATTTATAAAGAGATAAGTTTCCTCTAAATGGAAATGGGGCCTACAAGAAAGCTGGAGAGGGAATTTTCATGTAATAGGACAGGGGTTTTCAACTGGAAGAGGACAGATTTAGATTAGAAATAAGAAAGAAGTTTTTCACTGTAAGGATGGTGAAGCACTGGAACAGGCTGCCCAGGGAAGTTGTGGATGCTCCATCACTGAAAGAGTTCAAGGCCAGGTTGGATGGGACTTTGAGCAACCTGGTCTAGTGGGAGGTGTCCCTGCCCACAGCAAGGGGGTTGGAACTACATGATCCTTAAGGTCCCTTCCAATCCAAACCATTCCATGATTCTATAATAAATTCAACCATGTTTCCTCACTTGATATGCCATTTATATGATACATACACAGTTTGTTTTAAACTAGGATGTATACAGAAACGCACAAAGCTAAATCTAGGCAGGATATGGCAGCCTGAGCTTTCAGGCTGCAATGAAATTCTTTAATCTTCAGAATTTTAGATGGAAAAAAATGCAAAGTGACTATGTGACCAGTGACAGCAATCAGAAATACATAGATTTGAAATTATGTTTTTCACAACACAAAAAATAGACAGAAAGCCAAAATTAAACCTCCAAGAACTTTTAAGGATACATATTAAATTTAAAAACAAATGGAAGTAATCAGTTGGCTAAACAATGTCAATAGCTGTAGAGGCATATGCAGTTCTCAATTTTCAGAGGGTTCACACTGTCCAAGAATGAAATATTTGTTGTTCAGTAGGAACAGTCTAATGACCTTGGATCTATCCTGAAACAAAAATGCGTTTCCCCAACTGATTTTTAACATCTGACCCCAATTATTACCAGGTTTTAACTAAATCAGTCCCTATGTGGCCCATGTGATTTTCTGAACTCTTGATTAACTGACTGCATGGAAGTATCACTCTTTAAAAAACCTAGTGCATATTAACTCAAAATTATCTGTTTTCTGTTGGTTTAGTTTCACAATTTATACCCTGTTTCAAACCCAATAAAAAGTGTTACTCCTTCACAAACAAATTTCAGTAGGAATTTAGATCTTCAATTGCAGATGCTGTCAAATATTTTGAAAGCAAATGGTGAAACTGTCAGTTAAACACACTTTAGAATCCTTTGTACTGCCAGAAATATACTTGAATACTTCAGAAATTTGAATAATAGATGTAGCTGAAGTATTCAATATGCAGAAAATTGTCACAAATTAAGATAATTACAGCTGCAAGTTTCTATAGACATTTGCCTTAGACTAACCAAATAATGGCAATATCCAAATTTGACTTTTCACTGCAAGTACAGAAAGCTTAAAAAAATGCTATTGATGCCACAGTAAATGAAGGTACAAAGCATTCATGTGTTAAAGGTCCACCCTTCTCTGTATAAAGGGACCCGGAAATTATTCTATTTTCTCGCTGTGAATGTGGAGGCTTAGCCAGTGCCAGGGATTAAAGTTTCTGCAGAATTAAAACTGATCAAACGTATAATGAAGGTTTCATGTGAGTTAAATGAAAATAATATACTAGAGGAACTCAGTGATGTGTTTGATTAAATTGGTTGCGTTAAGGACACACTTCACATTTGTTTAAACCCTGAGGTAACCCCATTCATTACTCTAGCTGGGAAAATTCTGGTGGTAGTGAGAGAGTGTGTTCTGCAGAAACTGTAATGCAAGCTGAATTTATAAGTAATTAAGTCAGTTAGTGAACCACCTGGCTGGATGCAGTCAAAGGTGGCTGATGTGGATAGGAAAGAGGATGAGGAAATTGTCTGAGAGTATGCCAAGGAATAAATGAAATTTGGCAATGACTCAGTGAGAACACGTTCATACACTGGCCGTGGAAGAAATAAATAGAACACTGGCAGTAAAATCTCAGTCTTCTAAATGCATGCATTTTGGCCAGTACATATTCCCAGAAAAAATAACTTTGACATCATATGTCCTTTAATAAATGATGTTCCTAACAGTTACCTTAAATCCATCAGGGATATTTCATGAGCACCTACAAGAAGATGAAAGGAAAGAGGAATCAGACACAAAACCAAGCCTGGACAGCTAAAGGAGGAAGATATCTCAGTCCAAGAATTCAATCTCTGAGCCCCTTGCCCAGCTCATATTTAATTTTTTAAAGTGCTTCAGTGTTCAGTGACCACTTTTCAGAGGTTTTCAATGATACTTTGTTGCTTCTATTAGCACTGGTTTATTAGCCACTGACTATAACCTATTTTGGGAGCAGGGACAGAAACTGTGACACAGTGATCTAACATTTTGCCTACAAAATCATTTAATCTCTTCTTTCTTCACTGCATCCATATTCCCCAGACCATTGTCCTACTGGAGTGCAGGTCACATATAAATAGACTGGTAATACTTTGGTGTGTTCAGTACCAGGATCCCAAAAGAAGGATGGGGCACTACTAGCCCTTTCTCATATACTCTATAAGAAAAGTATGTCTTTTACATGCATTTCAAATTAGCTTTTCAAGTTAGTGTGACTGCATCTTGATAACCCTGAGAAAGAGAACCTTAGAACTTCGCTGAAAACTGTAAACAAACAACAAAAAACCGCAAACCCTACATTACCAGGTAATTTTGCTTTTGGTCTCCAGCTGGCTCAGGGCCCATTTTCAGATTTGCACTACATTTGGTAAGTTAGTGCAGACTAAACATTTTTCATAAGCTTTTTCAGAAGCTGGCACTGAAACCAGACTAGGGTAAGAACTAAAAGCTGATTCTAATGTCTCTCCTGTAACTTGAGAAAGCTCTTTTTTGAAAGTTCTTCTGTGATTTCAGGGCAAAATTAAAAGCAATCTGAGAGTGTTCTTGTGATAAGAAACATTAAGAAATAATTTTAAAAGCTGCTGCTGGTTGTTTTTAGCTGTTATTGCAGAACAGGAGGTGAGATCTGAGAACTGTCTAGGCGAAATTCTTCTCTCCAGATCTTTGGGTTAGAGATCATTTCTCCTTCCATCTACATGGCATAAGGCGTCAATCTTAGTCTCCTGGAAATTCCTTCTAGATATGCTAGAAGTCTCAGACTTCACTACTTCTAGTGCTAGAGCGCTAAAGTTAGTAAGTAAAGGTTTTTTTAGGCATGAGTCTGAACTTGAGACAATATTAAACTTTCTGTGTAGAATTACCCAGTGTTCTCCAGGCAGCATATTTCATCTTGTTCACTAGCTGTAGGTGTATATGCACAGAACTTCATGATTTTCAGCAGCTTCTTGATCCATGGGTTGGCACTTTGTGATCTATTTTAAGGCACCAATACTCCCCCTGGTAGGATACAGTGTAGAATACATGTAGTGTAGTACATAGTAAATGGGTAGTCATCAATCGAAGTGTTGATGTGTACTAAGATCACCTGAGACACCCAAGGACAAGAATATGCACTATGAGGTTTAGTGCAGTACAGAGGGAGAACTGCTACAGTTATTAGCAATGCTCTTTCAATTTAAATCCATTACCCCATGTCCTATCACTACATGTCCTAGTAAAAAGTCCCTCCCCCATTTTCTTGTAGGCTCCCTTTCAGTCCTGGATGGCTGCTTTAAGGTCTCCCAGGAGCTTTCACTTCTCCAGGCTGAACAACCCCAACTCTCTCAATCTTTCTTCATAGGGGAGGTACTCCAGTCCTCTAATCATCCTTGTGGCCCTTCTCTGGACTCATTCCAGCAGGTCCATGTCCTTTTTATGTTGAGGTCCCCAGAGCTGGATGCAGCACTTCAGGTGGGGTCTTACAAGAGTGGAGTATAAAGGGAAAATCATCTCCCTTGACCATGCTTCTTCTTATGTAACCCAGGATGTGATTGGCCTTCTGAGCTGCAAAAGCACATTGCTGGGTCACACTGAGCTTCTCATCAACCAACACCTCCAAGTCCTTCTTTACAGGGCTACTCTCAATCCACTCATCCCCCAGCCAGTATCTGTTCTTGGAATTGCCCCAAAATATGAGAAATAGATTAATATAAACAGAACATAAAACAAATAAAGAATGTTGTGTTGGTGCCAGGGCCTTAATGTATTTAAGTATTACAAATTTCTTCTACTGGCCTTTTGCAGTCATTGCAAGAACTGTCCACTTAATTCCGAAATCTTCGAGACCTCTGAGAGTTAGAGCTTAACACAAATCCCTTAAACCCACCTGAATTAAATTTTCAGGAACTTAATTTGGTTTAGGAACAAAAGTTAGCCGCAAAAGGAGAAAGGACAGATGTAGGACAGATTTTCATAGGACAGATTTGAGACAGAATTTCTTTAGTAATTACGGGCACATATCTCAGAAGATAGATGCATGAATGCTTTGGTTCAGGCTAATACCTTAGTACCTCCAGCTTCTTGTCACTGCCTTCTTCTCATCCTATTTTCAGAGATTATTTCCCAGTGTGTTTTGCCAGTCTAAATGGTTCCTCTACTTAAGCAGTTTATATTGCTATGTTCCTACTCAGTCAGCCATATATATGTCTAAAATGCTGACTGTTTCCATGCTGTAACTTGCTGTGATGGCTCCCATTCCCGAACTTCAAAAATCTGAATAAAAGAAGACTTTAATTGTAAATATCTACTTTCTCTAAAAGCTAGAATATAGGTCCAAATAATATATTAAAATCTGTTGTAGTTGTCACATTTCTAGAAAAAGAAGACTTCAGATTGCAAACATACCTCAACTTCAGAAGTGTTTAAATTAACAAATTCCAAAGTTATAGCCAGTAGTTATTATGTAATTGATATAATAATACAAAAGCATCATTAACCTGAAAATCCTAGTTTGTAAAAATTTTTCTCAGGATTTAGCACATAGTCAAGAAAGTAAGGTACAAAGTGAGAGGGTAACATAGCCAAAACCTTTACAAGAATCTGAGTTCCTGCTCATAGTAGAAGTTTCATAGCTAAAACACTGCCGAAAAGGCAATGATTGAGGCTGCAGATACTCCATGTACCTGGCAACACATGATGAAAGACAAAACTGATTACAAATCAATTTAACTACACTGTAACTTTATTAACATGGCTGAGACCTATACCAAGTAGATTGTGCAAGCCAACTCCTTGTTCAGTCCAGATTTTAGGAAAGCTGCTCTCATTCCTTTCTTGAGACTTCTTTATGATGTTTTAAGCAAAATATGCTCAGCCATTCATGATCTACTAGAAAAATCAGAGCTATATTTCTACTTTTGCTCATCTCTACCTGTTCAGACATCAGACAGGATCTGACTTTATAACGCATCAATTAAACTCCTTTCCTCTTCATCCAGCAAATACAGATAATGTATTTTCTGAATACTTCAAGCCATTTTTGTCCCAGCCAAATAGTGAATCCTTCCTCTTACTGAAATCTCTATGAATCCTTTTCTTCATAGACATACAACTCCTGCACTTACCACATTATAATAAGCGGATGATGGAAAGGGATAGACAGAATTTGAACACGGCTCAAATGCAAAAAACTGGGGAAGCCCACACATTGTAAATTCTAATAATACATGAGGAATCAATGCATAATTAACTGTGCACTTTTACGCAAAACATTTATCTGCTATCAGTCCACCTCCAATGAATGGCAAACCCATTTTTTTTTCAATAAAAACAGGAAAAAGTCAGTAGAGCACAGCAAAAAAACAAACAAACAAAACAAATAAACAAACAAAACCCAAGAAAAAGCAGCACACACTTCATAATACCAACTTAGCCAATTCAAACCAATTATGTCTGGAAAAAGTTTGTGCAAAGTTCTCCTGAATTACATTTTCTCTGGCAAATTATACATTACAATTTTTGGTCTTCCATTATTCAGGCTATTGTCTTTTCAAAAGATTGCCCTCATAAGAGGGGAAAGATTTACTCTACTTGCTTGCTATGTTTGCAAATAAAATTTACCTCATGCAGAGACTAAGAATTTGGCTTGAAAATTCAAAGCTTCAGACTGTTTGAATAATTAAAAAGAGAGAATTATACTATAAATTGTTTTCCAGCTAGTGTTAGCTGCTTGAAACAAAGAGAAGAAAACAAACAGAAAGCAGTAATAAGGGGTATGGAGGAGAATTTTTATTTCTCGGTGTCCTATTGAGATACAGAGCAAAAGCAGGTTTATATTAATATGAAAACAATTCTGTTCATACACCAACATTTTGATAAGGGCTCCATTGCTGTGACTGCCTCACATGTGGCCTTATTTTGCCTGCATAATCACATAGTACAATACAAAATCCATGTTCTTACCAGCTAGAAAATTTGATAGTCAATTTAGATTAACTCAGGGATATAGGGAAGATGTCTGAGGTTGATTCAGTAATGTCACAGATCACAAAGTTTTCAAAACCAAAACAAACAACAATAAATGATATTCTTGTAGAATGAGTTTTATACACAAATGGTCAAACAGCCTTTAAATCATAAGGATACGAACTAAACGTTTATTCTGTTGATCAAAGCAGCATTATAAAAGTTAATATTAAAGAAAGACTCCCAACCTCTGTAACTTTACTTGCTATAAATATCAGTAAAATAATAATTTTTTAATTCACGTTTGGAATGTATTAATATTTACCCCGGTATGCTTCTAAAAATAGGCAAAGTTTTTTCTTTCCTTATTGTAAAGATATTACATATTGTTAGACTAACCACTTCCTTAATCAGTATTTCAGTTAATTCATGTCCAGACAGCATTGCTGCCTTCATCATATATCCAAAACCCAAGGCCCGAGGCATCTGAGATAAATCATGTGCCTTTGAACTTTTGCATTGTAGGATATCGGGTTCTGATGTCATTATCAGAGAAAAATGAACAACAGCTGGCTCAGCCACTGTATGTAAATCATTGCTGTGAGTCAGGTAAAACAACGTAGATTTAACAATTTTTGTTCAGTAGTCTTGCATTTGAAAGTTTGGGGTTTTATAATGTGTGCTACTTTATCCCCTTTGCCTGTACTCACCAGCTAGCTTAGTTGCCTCACAATTTTAGCTAAATTTATACTTTTACGGTGAATAGTTTTTTCTTTAGGTCTGGTTTTAGAACTAAGGTAATTCCATATGTTTGAAGTTTAGACAAAATGTTCAAAGAAAAATCCTTCACTTTCATGAAAAGAAAGGTGTGGAAACAATTACTGCAATTCATTTGTGAATAGCTGCGAATATTGTGCTTTTTTCATATATCTACTGTGTACCTCTAAGATATGACTGCAACTCATTTTAATGAATCCAGCTTGAGTTATGTACAATATAGTGGATAAATTGGGTACATATTAGCTGTTTTATATTATATACTGAAAAAACAGTGGTCCTGGCAACATAGTGTTCAACACTGCCTGAAAAACTGCTTAAGATGCTGAATTCAATATTTAACTGAATTCCGTTCCACTTTGACAATGTGATTAGCAGGATCCAAGCTTATTTGCAAGCATACCTATGTAAATCATAGTCACTTCTTCAGATGACAGACAGTAGCATACAGATTTCAGAAAAATGGTGAGGAAAGTGGCCTGTCTCAATGTGTTCTTCATGCGAAAGTGTGAAAGCAATCATAGAATCACAGCTTCATAGAATCATTTTGGTTGGAAGAGACCTTCAAGATCATCAAGTCCAACTGTTAAGCCAGCACTGCCAGGCCACCACTAAACCATGTGCCTAAGTGTCACATCTACATGCATTTTACATACCTCCAGGGATGGTGAGTCCACTACTTCCCTGGGAAGCTTGTTCCAGTGTCTGATAACTCTTTTAGTGAAGAAATTTTTCTTAACATCCAACCTAAACCTCTCCTGGTGCAGCTTGAGGCCATTTCCTCTTGCCTTATTGCTTGTTACTTGGAAGAACAGACTGACCCCCATCTTGCTACAACCTCCTTTCAAATTGTAGAGACCAATAAGTTCTCCTCTCAGCCTCTGTGGTGGTTTAGTCCCTGCTGGGGCCTGAGCACCATGTGTTGCTACCCCCCCCCACTGCCAGGGTGGGAAGGAAAGAAAAAAAAAAAGAGAGAACAAAGCCCAGGGGTGAGATAAGGAGAATTTAATACGATAACACACAGGAAACAATCAGAACAACAACAGCAATAACAGCAGTGAGCAAAACAAGGTACAAAACAAGTGATACCGAGCATGCGGACCTGCGAGCCCCTCACCTGGTGTCGCACTGTGCAGAACCAACACTGGGGGCATGACATCAGCATTGTATGGAATATCCCGGCTGTGGCTCCCCACCCACCCCCCAGCTCCTGCAGAAAATTAACCCTGTCCTGGCCAAATCAAGACAGCCTCCTTTTTTGAAAGCAAAAAAAAATGGGCTAAACAACCCCAGTTTTCTCAGCCACTCCTCATGAGAGCACATAAGGGTTCTCTAGACCCTCCACCAGGTTTGTTGCCTTTCTTTGGGCACAATCCAGCACATCAATGTCCTTCTTGTAGTGAGGGGCCCAAAACTGAACACAGTACTCAAGATGCGGCCTCACCAGTGCTGAGTACAGGGGGACAATCACTTCCCTACTCCTTCTGGCCGCGCTATTTCTGATACAAGCCAAGATGTTGTTGGCCTTCTTGGCCAGCTGGGCACACGGCTCATATTCAGTGGGTTGTCACTCAGTACCCCCAGGTCCCTTTCTGCCGGGCAGCTTTTCAGCCACACTTCCCCAAGTCTGTAGCATTGCATGGGGTTGTTGTGGCCCAAGTGCAGGACTGGGACTTGACCTTGTTGAAGCTCATACAATTGACCTCAGCCCATTGATCACACCTGTCCAGATCCCTCTGTAGAGTCTCCCTACCCTCAAGAATATCAACACTTCCACCCATCTTGCTGTTGTCTGCAAACTTACTGAGAGTGCCTTCAATCTCCTCATCCGGACTATTGATAAACATGTTAAACAGAAATGGCCCAAACATCGAGCCCTGGGGAACACCACTTTTGACTGGCCGCCAACTGGATTTAACTCCATTCACCACCACTCTTTGGGCTCAGCCATCCAGCCAGTTTTTAACCCAGTGAAGCATATGCCCATCCAAGCCATCAGCAGCTGTAGAATAGTTAAGCAGGGTAAAATTTCCTAACTATTTCTGGTCGTGTAATGTGATGGCAACTCTATGTTTTACTTATTTTATTTTGTTTATAATGAGTGGGTGAACTCCTAAACCATATTTCTAATTAGAGTGTAACAGCTCAGAGATGGATGACATCTAGGTTATGAATAATATTTTACCTTAATCCAATGATTTAAGACAAAAAGACAAGACGGTAGTGTAAAGGGGACTCTAGGAAGGGAAGAATGTTAGAAAGCTTGAAGCAGAGCTTTGTTCTTTTTATAGGACAACACATGCTGAGAAAATAATAATGATTTATTTGGTAAAACTGAGGTATTTTTATAAAGATCAGGAACAGTTACAGAAGTTGCAAAACTGTAGTTGTCTGCTAGCAAAAGAATAGTAATGAATGGATTTAATTTCTCAGGGGAACAAAGAATAGAATATAGTTCTTAAAAATAGGAAAAGAAACTCCAAATAAAGCTAGAAGGTTACATTTAATAACCGATTTAATGGAACATAAAACATTGAAAGTAAAGGCTCAATGGTTACGAAAGCAAAATGAATATATTGGTGTAAGTTTTACTGAAGTATTAGATTTGGTGTGATGGATTCTAAGGTAAAATAAAAAGTCAATAATGAAATTAGAGATCTGAAATCGGTAATTAGGGCCACATTCTACTCTTGGGCTTACATACACAATTCATGCACAGCCAAACAAATTAAAAATTGTCTTTTCATATTTAAATGGAACATATATCTGATATTAAAGCAAAGTGTACAAGAGGAGAGGAAGAAATGACAATTCCTCTCCTATCCTCTCTTCACAGTCACTTCAGCATGAAGGAGTAAGTGTAAAAGGTCCAAAGAGTTACATGTGCATAAATCCAATACAATTCTTTGCGGCTGAATTCATGGTCATCTGTAAACTCAAAGTAATGAGACTAAAGGACTTATTTAGGAGTAAGAATTGTAATATTGTAGATTTGGAATTTCCAAACAGGACCACAATTCAGTTCCTAACTTTTTTTTACAATAACCTAGAGGTTTTGTTGATTGAGATTTTTAAAGTAAAAATAGAAATTTAAAACAAACGAGAACAAATATTCTTCAATGAAGCCATGTGCCAACACCTTTCTACCTATCTTCACAAACAGTGAATGGTCTGCAGTTAAATTACTTTCCATACAACATCATCATGACAACAACTGTAAGTTGAAGAGAAACAAGTTGCTGAAAATGGTGAGTATGATGGAAGTGGACAAGACTGTTGTTATTAACAGCTATTTACATACAAAAAGTTCATTATTATGTCTTGTAAATGTCAAAAATATTTTTAGCTGCTTACATATGTTTACACATATATGTTTATATGGACATGACTACACTAGTTTTAAACAGCACTGGTAGAAGTGTGGCTGCAGCAACAGGTGATTAAGCACAAGCTCTGAACTACACCCACCTCCTTTACATCCTCAGAAAACAAGGTCCCAGCTCCCCAGCTGATAACAGTGCTCCTCAGTTCTGCCCTATGGCTGCTGGCATGATCCCTCTATCTGCTGTCCCACACTCTTCATGTACCTGGTGGAAAGTTTCGACTTTTTGGAGTTGAAAGTTCAAAACTGAGATTGGAGAATGATGATGAGCACAACCGTAACTTTAGGGTTATTTATAAATGTAGGTTTTTTGCAAACTTAGTTACTTCAAATGTTTGTGGAAGTATTGCACCAGCACATGACAGCCTCTATCTCAAACTACTTAAAGGGGAACAAAGGAAGTCCTGGAATCATGTAAATAATTTGGCACGTATTGGACAAGTCCACTTATTGTCCTTAAATGACCTTAGCAGGGCCAGAAACTGTGCTGTAGTAGGAAACTGAAGAGGCTGCAAATACAACTCTGATATTAAATTGTGAATGGACATGGAAGATAATGTCAGGTAAGTGTGTTTCATTGAGTGTCTCTTTTAGCTAGGATATTACAGCAAAAAGATATTTGTGTGAAGGTTTATAGCATAGCTATGTTCAGAAACCCAATTGTAAAACTGCCGTTGTGATAAGTCTAAATTCACCCAAAATGCTCATTTCCTACTAGCAGCAAGTGTAGAAAAATCAACCAGAGATAACAAAACCTTTACAATCTTGAACTTTCTTGTGATACAACTCCATAATAAAATATCTGAAGAAAAATTATACCTTCTCCTGCTGTTATATAACACCAGTTTCTTCTGCAGTTGGCCTCTGCGTATCCTAAGCTATGCTCTTGTTTCTGGTGTGTTTCTGGTGGTTGTAAATTATAATGTAGGTACAATTCTACTGATAATACAGGTACTAAAAGAAATAGGATTAAAGTAAATCCTTTCTAAATGCCAGGTAACAGCAATAAAAAAAACAGCAAAAAATATTGTATTTTTTTTTCTCAGCAAGTTATGCAGATATAACTTCTAATACAAACCAAAAGCTGAACTGATGGGTAAGAAAGAATAACGGCACCTGCCATATCATGACTGTCCACATATAGATTTCATTGGACATATCCTCTTGCTATATTTTTAGAAATATATTAATTTTTCTGTCAATTGTAGATGTGATTTTTTATTTATATTCCTCATTCTTTCTTCAAAAGATACAGAACATCTAATTTACTATGAGATGAGGCATTATATTTCATTTTTTAAAATTATAGATAACTATTCTGTTGAACTGTCTTGTTAAAAATAGCTTGTTCCAGGTCTAACCTTATAATTACAAAAACAGGATTTCAGTGGATATTCTGAGAAATTATTTCCATTGCTTAGCTTTCATTGGCTTTGGCATAAAAATTTCTCTTAACACAAATAACAGTCTGCTGAATACAGCAAGAAGGCTTCCTCACAAGAGCAACGAAGAAATTTTAATTCTGCAACTATAATAAGGGATCCCCAGAGTTTTGCTCCATTGCACCTCAGTGTCAGAATCAAAACATTTTCTCTTTTGATTTTGATAATGAGCACATACATACTAATAAGTGCAGTGAGTCACACTTTTACTCTGCCCACGTAATGAGAAGTCTAGATGTGTGAATCTAATTTGCCATATTTTCCTGACCCTGAGCCAAGATGGCTCTTTGCAGCAGTGTCTATAGCCATGCAGGTGGAAAGGAAGGAAAGGATGAAGGCAACAGTAGGGGAGCAATCCATTTTCAGACTGGGGAGATTTAGTGCCCTGGTAACGCAGCTAAACAGTTTCCGGACTGAATTTGGCCAGTATCCAGGAAGCTACAGGTAGATTTATGAAAGCAGAATTAAGCTTGAGACTAGCATATCTAAATGTAGGAGTGGGATTCAGTTGGAGGTTAAGATACATTAATTCGTGCTAGGTGCCTACACTCCCATTAAAGTCAACAAAGAGCAGGATCAGGATTTGGCTGGATACATGTGTGTGCCCAAGGCCATTTGAGTTTACACAGGGTGTTCAGGATAGCCAAATAAGGGTATCAGGAATGAGGCAAGTGTCCCTTTCTGGAGTAGTGGTCAGAGGCGAGATGCACTAACATAGCAATAATGGATGGCCTTGAATGACACCAGATGGTGAGGTTTAGGCAAGAGGATCCCACCCCTAGACCACACAGAAAAAGGAGCAACAGTCAGCTCCCTTCTCTCTTTATGTCTACCTCACTCTTGCTTATTCCCTTTCTCCTCCTCATCTTCTCTTCCATTCTATCTCAGAGGAGCCAAATGGTTTCAAATATAGCAGTATGCAGTCATTGTTGAACCTCACTTGTGCTCTCTAAATAGGGCAGAGGTGATAAAAATCAAACAGATGTGTTTGCCTGTGGCAAGACCCATGGAGGATGCATGCAATATCCTAGTGATCAAAGGTGTGTAAACAGTGCCTGTTTTTTTCAGGTTGAGTACCTAAATGTGGTACATTGACCTTGGCTGGCTGCCAGATACCCACACGGTTGGTCTATGACTCCCCCCTCCTCAACAGGACAGGGGGACAAAATAGGATGGCAAAGTTCCTGAATTGAGATAAAGACAAGGAGATCACTTATCAGTTACTGTTGTGGGCAAAATATACTAGACTTGGGAAAAATTAACTTAATTTATTGCCAGTTAAAATAAATAAAAATAGAGTAGAATGGTGAAAACAAGGACAAAAGACCCTAAACCACCTTCTTCCCACCTTTCTTCCCAGATTCAACTTCATTCCTCCATTTCCAATTCTTCTTCAGGATTCATTACTACATCATTTTTAGTTCTTTAACAGTTCAGTTCTTTAGTTTGCAATTCGAAAATTTTTCAATATGCCATTGAAAGAAACAGACACTGGAAGCAGTTCAGATGCTCTAGGATCTCGAGTGCTTCATAGCTATTGTACAGACAGACAAAAATACTTCTTGAATAGTGAAATTTCAGCATTCTAGAAAGGGAATAAAGAATGTAATTTTTTTATATGTAATAAGCAATATAACAAAAATATGTCATTCCTTGCAGAGTGGAATACATTTCTGTCTCTTTATAATCTGCATTTTTCTTCAGTGAGTGATAGGAATTCCCTCAAAGTTTTAGCCACTGCAGTTGTTCTTTGGATGCCTGATTTGGCTTGCAGATTACACAAAAATTTGTACTCAGGATCCCTGATGATCAAATAGCTGCAGAAGGTCAAGCACATGTACCACTCCAGTGAGAAAAGTATTTGATTTACATTGTGTAAAAATTCCCTCATATCATACTTCCTGGCAGAAAGTATTATTCTCTCTCTCTATCTTTTAAAAAATATTTTCCTCAAGCTAGGTTCATTCTGGGGGCTTTTACACTGTATTTATGGAACACCTGAAGATAATAATCCTTTCCAGGATCAATGGATCTTCAATTAAACCTTATCATCTTAAAAAGATATAAAAGCATTTTTCAAAGCTTTCTACTGCCCATCTGGTGGTATCTCATAGCCCCAAGAGTTCATGTGCTCCTTCTGATTATTCATCACCTGAGGTCATAATCATGATTTTTTACATGATAATCATTTTCACAGCAACTAATTTTGATGCCAGAGACAGAGCATGACTTGTGTTAGAGAAAAAGTATCAGAAACAGTTGAATTTGCAAGAATTAAAAGATAGAATTTGTTTTCATGTAAACACCTCTCTAATAAAAATGTAAAAAGAAAAGGTTTCTAACTTGACCTAAAATGGGACCTACTATGCAAACTACCTTTCAGCACCGATGAGCTGTTCAGGTTACACGCCAGCCAAAAGCTAGTGTTCCTTTATTGTCAAATAAATATTTGTAGAAAGAAAAGTTCTCATTAGAATTAATGTATTTCTAATAATATTGATTATAGGCCTTCAGTGCATGCAGCTGAAAATACAAGTATAATTACACATAACATCAGTAACAGTTTCCATACGCTGGTGGATATAGAAGATTTTCATCTTTTACACTTGCACTGTACATAACATTTCAGGTATGGGAAACACTTTGATATGTGTGCCTATGGGACACTCAAACATGATACTATAAGTTTATAGTACATTTTCTATACAATGAGTCTAATTTTCAGGTGGCTTGCAGATGTAACACTTGAGAAAGTAGAACTACTATCTGGTAAGTGGTTCTATAATACCACAGAATTAGAAGTTTTCACAGCATATACAACAACAGAAATATGCTCATTTAAAAGACTAGAAAATAGTCATGGTCATGTTTGTGTTGGATACCAAATTACACTGGAATTTATAGAAATGAAAGAGCAGATTAAATTGCTGCAGCTACTGTTTTAAAGGAACAACAATCAAGTTTCTATTGTAATCTAAGACAAAAGCTCTGCTTAATCAATGATCAGTTCAAGCACAGTGGCTTATTAAACTGAAACAATAAATGATATGGTGGTTTTATATTCAGAACCTGAGAAGTGATTCAGAAGGCAATTATTTGCTTATCAAAACTAAAAGCATCACCCCACATTACGCAAAATATTGATTGACTCTCTGAACTAATTTAGGTTTTGCCTGAATCAATCTGGTTATCAGGATGAAACATAGGTTATTGTCTTTCTGGTAAAGATGGCTTTCTGAATATCAAAATATAAAAATTTTTCTCCTCTAATAAATATTGTGGGATGGGACATCAACACAAAGGAGAACAGTTGGGGCAGTATTTTTGTTATTTGCATGGTCCTCAGAGCATTTTTGTGTCACTTGCAGTGATCAGAACTTACTGAGAGGCATCCATCGTAAAGGGCACATCACAGGGCATCCTTTCAATTCTCCTCCCCATGTTTAGGATTTCTAAAATACATGCTACTTTGCCCAGCAGAATTGTATCACTCAAATGTTAATGTTTCATTTAATGAAAACTCTTGGATTTTGTGGACTATTGAGTGGGGAAAAAAAAGTAATAATAATGAATCACAAGCACTTATTCCACTGACAATTGCAGCTTAGTTTCAATTATTTATAACACTTCATAATGTGCTAATAAATGTTCTGTAGTAGCATATCTTGAAAATGTAATAAAGTCTTAGTAAAATAAAACCTCATTACAGCATTCAGCTATTAATTCTATGTTGAGGAAAGGGAAACATTATCTGTTCCTGTGAACAATATATTTCCTGTGTCTTTCATATTTTTTTGTCTATCTCAAGTCTTTATCAACATTGTTTCTTACTTTTCTGAGTTGTGTGTTATATTTTCCTTACTCCAAAGAAAATTTCATCTTACACCTCTTCCTTCTAGCAGTGCTTATCAAAGTCTCTTTATCTGAAAGTGATAGATATGAATTTATAATACCTTGAACTTAACATCCTCTGCCTCGTCTTTATGCTTGCTAGTGCTGCCCATTCCACTGAACTTTTTTCGGCTTATGCTATTGTCAAGGCTATCAATGAAATCAAAAGTAACGTAGACACAAATAATTATACATTTGAGTGTGCAGTCAGAATTAAGTGTGTATAGGCACCATAAATCTAATTTCAAATTAGATTTCAGATTTCTACTTCCAAATGCATTTCAAATGCAGTCTGGATTGGTGCCATCGGTTCAGAGCTAACTCAGCCTGTGTGGTTTATATCACTTGCTCTATATAGTTTCATCGCTGTTGTTGTTAAACAAGATTGCTGTTGTTCACTTCTTTTTTTGTGTTGTAATAAATTCTACTTATGACAACCCACAGAGTTTTGTATTTTTCTCCCTCTTTTCCTTCGCATTTGGTGGGGCTGGGGGGGCAGTGAGCAAGTGGCCACATGGTGCTCAGCTCCTGGCTGGGCCTAAACCATGGCAGATATACTACTCATCAGTTTGTAGGAAATACTGTCTGAGGTTGTGAAGTCCTGCAAGAACAACCACTGTAAGTGATAAAAGCATTTTGTCAATCTCTTATTCTCTTATACGTGCACACTAATGAAAATACCCTCTACTAACGACACTGAACAGTTATGTTCTTTGTAGGATGAGAAAAAATTAAAGAACATATTTTATTGAGATTGCCTATTGTATGACCAATACAAAAGCTGTAGAGAAAGATATATAGGATACTTAGAGTCCTCAATAGGTGTAGGCCCATCCTCTCCCTTTTGGTTATGGTTGTACACCTCAGCCAAATCTCAAGCCCATTATCTTTTGTATCTGCCCAATGGGCATTTTTCTTATTCTTCTGTCATCTATTCATTGAAAGAATCAAAGTGATAGTCCCTGCAGAAGGACTTCCTGCCTCTTTTGTGTGAGTACTATAGGCTAGTCTGAAAACTTAGAGTAGGAAAATGAGATGTAGATTGGAGCCTTGGTATAGCACAGAAATGCGTTAACAGACTTTTTGCATAGGTAAAGATTTTTTATCTAAATGTTATCTTTTGTGCCCTATTAAGGCGCATGTTACTCATATCTTCCCAACAGCAATTGAAGAAGTTTTTGTCAGCTTGAGAAGTTTTAATATAACTATAAACTCTCTGTGCTTCAAAATAATTTACAATCAGTCAATATCATATTCCTAAATTATTTAGTAAATGCACAAAGATAGATCAGACATTTGATAATATCAGAAGCTCAGCAGTGGGTAAAATTGATTGAATGCACTTCGAGCATGAATAAAAGAGTTTATGATTTATTGACCCCTTGTAGATTAATCTGAGGCCACACCAAGCTGTGAAGCAGAATAGTAAGCCTGATTTTCAGGAATTTTAAGATTGCTTCTACAGCAGGGAAAAAGATTCAGATTACACTTTTTGACATAAAGCATTTTTTACAACTTTCAGTGATCTTGAAAGGTATCACTTGTAAACAATGGGAGGAAAACCTGTGTTCTTTGTGCCAGATATTCTAACAATACTATTATTTCAAATGACAAAGAAAACATTGAAAAAAACTCAAACAAATACAAAAAAAAACAAAGACAGATTAGTTCTGATTTAGAATGCTATTCTACTAATTTATTTAAATAATTACTGTTTCATCCACTTCTTATGGACAACATGACTCCGTTTTACCAGTCCACTCTTCCTTGATATGTGATGAATTGTTTTGTATGTTGTTAGATAATTTGAAGTTGATATGTAACACTGAATTTTTTTGTATTTTATAACAGGATTTGAATTTTGCAACTTGAAGTTTCTTTTTTCCCCCCACCTTAAGTCAGAGGCCTATTTGGCTTTCAGTGGCAATAAAGAGGAGTAGGATTATTTTTCTGCTGTATACATATAAGGTGCTTAGGCAATACTGACAGATTCTTTTGTCAGTTTCCAATGAATTTTAGATTTTAGCTGGATTACTCAACTTGTACTGGTCTAATAGAAAAACACAGAACATAAATCGCTTGTAACAAGTAATGTGGACATCAGGATCCTAATGGCAGTCATACAAAAAACAGTTATAAAAAATGTTTGTGATATACTTTTTATCTTCTCATAGGGTTGTATGGATGACTGCTGAAGCACTTTTGCCTCCCTGATAGTTAAAAACAATCCCCTCTATGTAAGTATATATAAGATACATAAGAACATGATATACAAAATAATATCTGGGAATTACACACTTAAAATACAGAGCAGGAGTTTTCTACCTAGAGTGATTTATTCAGCATACATGAAACAACAGAATATCATGCCTGAAAGTCCAGATGACAAAACAGTAACTCCACTTACTTCCTTACTTCATTTTATATGGATAAGTCAAGGGCTGGGTCTGGGCCAGCCACTAGACAAATGACAGATACTCTCTATTAACCCCTCTCCTTTCCCAAAGGGGCAGAGAGAGGGAATAAGGGAGAGAGACTTATGGACTGGAAAACTAAAACAGCTTTAACGAATATTATAATAATGCAATGGAATATATACAAAACTAATATCAAACTCACCAATTACATCACCATCACCACTGATGCTGTAGAGCAGTGTCGCAATCCGCCCACACAGGGTCACAGGTCCGCCCACAAGGGATGTGGTCCCTCCCACCAGGGCCCCAGACCACTCCCCAAATGGAATCAAGGGCGAGGCACTTCCCTCCAAATCCACA
>VZZY01022197.1:6243-59972 GCA_013400335.1 Eurystomus gularis | reverse complement strand
TTTTTTTTTTTTGTGGTTTGAGTCACACCACCATCTGCCTGGCTGGCCAAGAAGGCCAACAGCATCCTAGCTTGTATCAGAAATAATGTGGCCAGCAGGACTAGGGAAGTGATTGTCCCTCTGTACTCAGCACTGGTGAGGCCACAGCTAGAATCCCATGTTCAGTTTTGGGCCCCTCACTACAAGAAGGACATTGATGTGCTGGAGTATGTCCAAAGAAGGGCAGTAAAGCTGGTGAAGGGTCTAGAGAACAAGTCTTATAAGGAGTGGCTGAGGAAAATAGGATTGTTTAGTCTAGTCTGACCCCACTGCAATGACCAAGGACATCTTCAACTAGGTAGGTTGCTCAGAACCCCATCCAGCCTGAGCATTTGGCCTTGTTGAGCCTCATACCATTGGCTTCAGCCCATCAATTCACCCTGTCCAGACTCTCCTATAGAGCCTTCCTACCCTCAAGCAGATCAACACTCCCACCCAACTTGGTGTCATCTCAAACTTGCTGAGGGTGCCTTCGATCCCCTCACCAGATCATTCATAAAGATATTAAACAGAACTTGCCCCAGTACTGAGCCCTGGGGAACACCAACTGTGAGCAGCTGACAACTGGATTTAACTCCATTCACCAGCATTCTTTGGGCTTGGACATCAAGCCAATTTTTTTGTCCACTGAAGCATATGCCCATTGAAGCCATGAACAGTCAGTTTCTCCAGGAAAATGCAGTTGGAAATTGTGTCAAAAGCTTTACTAAAGTCCAGATAAACTGCATCCACAGCATTTCCCTCTTCTACTAGGTGTGTCCCCTTGTCATAGAAGGAGATCAGGTTAGTCAAGCAGGACCTACCTTCAAAAAACTCATGCTGACTGATCTTGATCACCTGGTTGCCCTGTACGTGCTGTGTGATGACATTCAAGATGATCGGCTCCATGACGTTCCCTGGCATAGAGTCAGACTGACAGTCTTGTAGTTCCCTAGATCCTTCTGGCCCTTCTTGTAGTTGGGCATCACATATGCTAACCTCCAGTACAACTGGAAACTCCCTGGTTAGCCAGGACTGTTGGTAAATGATGGAAAGTGCCTTGGTGAGCACTTCTGCCAGGTCCCTCAGTACCGTTTGGTGGATCCCATCTAGCCTCATAGACTTGTGTGACTCTAAGTCGTGTAGCAGGTCATTAATAATTTCCCCTTGGGTTATGAATGCTTCATTCTGCTCCCCTTTTAGGCAATCCTGAATCTTTTAGGTGCTCCTGAAGAAATTACCTCACAATCAACAACTTAAAGTCAACGTTAGCCTTAGACTGATGGCTTTTGCCACAAGTCAATATTCACACTCAAAGTGAAACAAATCATTGTGATTAGAAGAAAACTCAGACCGCAATATCATGGAATAGGATAGTACTGGATTTTTTAATTTAATTGAAAGAAACAGAATCTCAGTATTCATGAAGCTTGAAGAAATGAAGTAATAATGAAAAGAATTGAGAAGAATGTTCTGTATAACACTAATACCTGCAGAGTAAAATTTCAGTGTTTTATCAATATCTATTCTTTTAAGCATCTGATCTTTTTGAGATAGGATTAATTAAATTTCTGAGCCCAAGGTAAGCTTAGGAAAAAGGGAAAATTCACAGAATCACAGAATCATTATGGTTGGAAAGGACCTCCGGGGTCATCAAGTCCAACCTTCTTCAAACATCTCCCTAACCACTACACCATATCCTCAAGCACTGCATCTATTCGTTCTTTAAACACCTCCAGGGATGGTGACTCCACCACCTCCCTGGGCAGTCCATTCCAGTGCCTAACTACCCTCTCAGTGAAGAATTTCTTCCTAATATCTAATCTAAACCTCCCCTGACGCAACTTGAGGCCATTTCCCCTCGTCCTATCATTACTAATTTGAGAGAAGAGACCAACACCAGCCTCGCTACAACCTCCTTTTAGGTAGTTGTAGAGGGCAATGAGGTCTCCTCTCAGTCTCCTCTTCTCTAGACTAAACAAGCCCAGTTCCCTCAGCCGCTCTTCATAGGGCATGCTCTCCAGCCCTTTCACCAGCTTCGTTGCCCTTCTCTGTACCCGCTCCAGCACCTCAATGTCCTTCTTGTACTGTGGTGACCAAAACTGGACACAGTACTCAAGGTGCGGTCTCACGAGTGCCGAGTACAGGGGCACAATCACCTCCCTACTCCTGCTGGTCACACCGTTTCTGATACAGGCCAGGATGCCGTTGGCCTTCTTGGCCACCTGGGCACACTGCTGGCTCATGTTCAGCCGGCTGTCCACCAGCACCCCCAGATCCTTTTCCGCCAGGCAGCTCTCCAGCCACTCCTCCCCAAGCCTGTAGCGTTGCTGGGGGTTGTTGTGACCAAAGTGCATGACCCGGCACTTGGCTTTGTTAAACCTCATACAATTGACCTCAGCCCATCGCTCCAGCCTGTCCAGATCCCGCTGCAGAGCCTTCCTACCCTCAAGCAGATCGACACTTGTGCTTAATTTTGTGTCATCTGCAAATTTACTGAGGGTGCATTCAATTCCCTCGTCCAGGTCATTGATGAAGATATTAAACAAGACAGGTCCCAAAACTGAGCCCTGAGGGACCCCGCTTGTGACCGGTCGCCAACTGGATTTTACTCCGTTCCCTACCACCCTCTGGGCTCGGCCAGCCAGCCAGTTTCTAACCCAGTGAAGAGTCCTCCTGTCTACGCCATGAGCTGCCAGCTTCTCCAGCAGGATGCTGTGGGAAATGGTGTCAAATGCCTTCCTGAAGTCCAGGTAGACAACATCCACCGCTTTTCCCTTATCCACTAGGTGGGTCACCTGATCATAGAAGGAGATCAGGTTGGTTAAACAGGACTTGCCCTGCATGAACCCATGTTGGCTGGGCCTGATCACCCCATTGTCCTGCACTTGCCGTGTGATCACCTTTACCAAAAAAAACTAGTGAAAGCTATAGAAATTTATAATCCAGTCAAGAAACCTCATCTGCACATGTTGCAATGACTCAAAAAAACCAATGCATTATTCATATCTATCCTGTCTGGTGGCCAAACCATAGTCTAGGTAATCTTTAAAGTTCTGAATACTTTTTTGAACAGAAATTATTGGAAATTCCTCAACTGAACAGATTTCTAGTATAAAATGATGGCATGAAGAAATTTTAAAATTACACAGATGAATGCTGAACCAAGAAATTCAGACATGTACCAAAAGTGTAGTATATATTCAATGTAAAACATCATTATAAACCACTGTTGCATCAAGGCACTAAATTGAGGGAATAGTTATTAGTGGGTGCCCTGAAATTACTCTCCTATGGTTCTTCCCCAGTTCAAGTTTACTGGTTAGCTTTTATCAGGGTACATACATCTGAAGACATAATCATTCTTGCCATTTCCTTCCCAATTTGCACCCTTAGCCAGAGGGTATCTAATCAATAAACTTGGTAATTGTTTTTCACTAATTGTTAGAAACAGATGTTGATTTTAATTTCGGTAACATTCTTAAGTATCATGAACATAGCTGCAAACTACACACAAATAAACAGCTTGATTCAAGCTTCTTTACTCTTTGTTTTTCTCTCATTGTTACACTGAATTCCTTCACTAACATTGTGATTGTGTCATATACATCACGTTAGGGAAAGATTTTAGTCTCCTTTTAATGTTTCGCTTATGGGTGTTAACTGTTGTGATAGTTTTAATTTAGAAGCAGATGACCATTATTTCACTGTAAATCTTTCTTGTAGATTTATAGAGTCGTAAACCTGATGGTACTTTAGGGATTTTTTCAAAAGAAAGCAGCAGGAACAACAAGGGAAATTTTGGAAAGCAAAATGTTGCTGGATACTCTAGAATTTTTTTCAGTTTTGAGGGGAAAATCAGGACACCTGTGCAAGTGTCTTCTGGAATATGGCGTATTGTGGGCACTATTAATGCAAACTTTGCCATTGTTTCTTGCTCATGTACTCTTGCTTATAACATATACTCTTCATGTCATTTCATGACGTTCTTTGTTTTCTTTTCTTTTTAATAGTCTGAAACACATTATGTCTTGAAATAATATCCACAGGTATGTGAATAAGGCATTGTTTATTTTCATTTAGGGGTTTGGTGGTTTCTTGCTAGATTTGGTATTTTTTCCCTGATAAGTTAGAATTCTTTCTGGACAGAATTGCCTATTTAAAAATTATATTGGTCATGTATGTACCTTTGTGTTCAAACAATACTGAAGGGAGTTTATATCTTGTTTTCAAATATTCCTCCAAGTCAGCAGCATAGAAAAGGATTAGAAATGCAACATAAAATTGGAATTTAGCAATAATAATTTTTGTTTGATTTTGAGAGTGGTCATACTTCCATCAGTAACAAAAACATTATATATCTTTTTCTACATTACTAATATTCTGTGATTATCTATATTCTTATCTGATTACCTAAAATGTATTGAAAGAGCATCAGTCATTAACTCTGGAAAAAAAATACATTGCCAGGCACAGTTTACGGTTTCAAAAACAAGAAAAAAGCTTTATGGCTCAAAGAAAACAATCAAATGCTTCTTTGTAGCCACAAGCATCATATTTACTTAAAGGATTGTGACTATAAAAGCAAATATCTCTTACAGGAAACTAGGACAAAAGCTGTCAGAGAACTGGGTAGTAAATAGCCCTGAAATTGTTTTCTCTGCTTCATTTCAAAAGCTTAAGGCAAAGAGTGTTTGACCTTTTACAAATGGAATGGTTTCCTGCAGGTCACAGTGCTGTACCGAGTGCTGCTGATTACGTGCAACTTGATGCAATCATTATGAATAGTAAAACTCTTGCTGCTGGCACAGACTCCCACATAAGGAGGAGATCTAAACCAGTGCTTCTTTCGGTTCCAGAAAAGGTGGAAAATGTCTTTCTTTTTCCTCCATTCAGTTGTTGGTTTTAGGGACCTGTTGGTTTCCTTGCTGTTTTGCAGCAGGTTATGAATGCAAGTTTGACAATGGATTTCCTTTTGGAGCAAACCAAACAGTTCATTCATTTCTCAACCACTGAAAGGAAAGAGTTAAACTAGAAGCCGTGGTTTGGGGATCAAGCTATCCAGTCTTATGGTGACTGTGCACATCTTGATCAAGGGATAGGAAAGGCAAGGTCCTTTGACCAACAGACAAAGCCTTTGGTCAATGAAACACCTTGGTCGAGGGAGGTTTCTAGACTACTGACCGTATATACAGATCAGATTTGGCATGGGTATAAACAGAGCCTTGCCAAAGGGCTGATAAATCAAGGCAGTCCTCCTCAGAGCAGCGAGTCTGCAGTCAGGGACTCTCCCCTTGAATCAGAACACCACACAAGGTAACTCCTTGAGGTTGAGATCCCTTACCTTTTAGGGGAGTGATTTGCACATTTTGGGTCATCATCCCTAAAACTTAAGCTGCTCTGCAGTATTAGGTCAATTTGACAGGCATCCAAACCCATAGTTTACTAATGTTTATTGGAGAGCTAAACAATTTTGATTAGAATAAATCTCATTTGGAGTATTTGCCTCATCTATTTTGAGAGACTCCATTAAGCATACAAAGTGATCTTTTACCTCTTGCAAATTATCACCTGGCATATTGTACAAGTTTTCTTTTGTTGCAAATGAGTAACATTAAAAGATATATATTTAATCTGAGTTATTCTATTGTTTCTTGGAGAAATAATGCATGTGTCTTTGGGAGAATTCAACCCATGAGTTAAAAGGAAGTTTATGTTTGGTTTTTTTCAAGTGAAGAATCTCTGGAGGATAGAACAAGGTTTTAAACAAAAATAGCAAAATAGAAAAGCATTTATATATACAGTCTCTACAGTATTTTGTGTATTAAAACATACATACCAACCAGATGTCTGGGGAAAAAGATTGTCACTTAAGCGAAAATTTACTCCAAAATATCGTGTACTCCAGTTTCATCTCAGTTCAACACACAATTTAAATCCCTTGACAAATGTTGTAATTTTAATTAAAGTAATTCACTGTTGGTTTAGTTGGTGATAGCAATGTTCACCTCTTTCTGCTCTGACTACCTCCATAAGTTATGTCAGATACGTGAGCTACAACAGTAAACATTAACATGGAACTATCTGATAGACAGTCTTTTCAGCTTTGCTCTCACATGGGGTAGTTAGAATAGGCACTTAGGAAAAATACTGTTCCCACATGGAACTGGCAAAAGCAATCTTCATGTAAGTCTTAGAAACAAGATTGTTCAAACTACCAAATGGAACTAATAACTGCTCAAATAAAAGGCAACAGTCTGTTTGTTGTTGTGTTTTTGAAGTGTTGCAATACATGATCGTAGCTCAAATACATGGGTGGAGTGATAAAGAGTCTCCGTATTTACTTAATTTAGTTTACTATAAAAGTAGTTTTGCAGTAAACCATAATTATAATTACAACACTATTACACCTCTGTAGCCAAAGGACTTTCAGCATTTTCATTAAATACGCAAGATTTCTTAGTTACAGAGACAAAAGAACAGAAGCTTACACAATTCTCTTGTCTTTTATATCCCTTAGGTAGTTCTTTCTCAATAGTTGTCAAAAAAACTCAATCAGAAATATCACCAAAGAAATGAAGAACTGTATGTTTTTTATCCCACAAACTGATTTAAAGAGAAAGTACCAGGGTTAATATTCAGGGTTAAATATAAGTCCACTAATGGTAGTGAAACTTTTGCCAGTAGCTTAGCAATGCAATTATTTCATTCAGATCAGACCATTTACATTACTGCAGATCCTATACAAATTTTCTATGTTGTAATGTGCAAGAATGATCCTCCTTGCTCTAACTGTGACTTAATACTACATTTTTTTTTCACCAGCAAATGTTATAGGGAGAAATAAGGCAGGAAAGAAATTGGAAAACAATGACATCTTTATACATCATAGTCCTAACTAAAAAACGGCTTTATTAGTCATCTCTGATATTTATTCCAATAACCAGTCATTCTACTTACTATTCCATACGTTGGAAATGTTCTCCTAGCCTTCAACATGCCAAGAATAACCATGGGTTTAAAAATTTTTTGCAGATCATTGGCATATCCTATAGGCATAACCCATGCCAATCATATCCTATAGGATATCCCAATTATATAGATTGCTATATTGGAACATTTTTGATAGACCGATATACAGTTAATGCATATGCTGAACAATTTCATTTAGAGCTAATACTCAAGCAGAAATAAAATCCTGTTTTTACAAATATTTCTAAATAAGTCAAATATCATAAAATTATATACCAGCAATTCTTTAACATAGATTTGTGAACAGAGATGTAAGGGGCAGGTCTATACCTACATCAGAAAAAGAAGTCCTCTAGAAATAATTATTGCCTTGCACAAAGCCTTCAGACCCTGTATGTCTCTGTGTTCACCACTTCTTTCTGATCCTTTTTTTCCTAATCCTCTCAAGAAAGAGAGCAGCTCTAGCAATCTCTATCATATCAACAACATAAATGATAGCATTGGCTTGGACAGGTTTGCCCAATTTACCTATAACTCCTACACCCCAGGAATCACAGAATCATACCTGGTAAGCTGCGCTTTTGTACCACCCTTGCTATGCTCAGGTCTTGCATACTAATGAAATTTCTTTGTTTATGCGTAGCATACTAAATGGGAATAAGCTGAAGTCATGCAAAGAGAAAATAGAGGACCTTACATCTGCCTCCTTAAAAGTTTGAATATTTTCCTCCATGAAAATAGTCTTTCTGTCTCTGAAAAGCACAGATGCCAGCCTGGAGCAAGGTCTGGACACCAAGAGTTCTCTCTCTGCCATCATCATTCTGAGTTGAAGGATATAGAGCCACAACGATATGGCACTTTTCACGCTCCCTGTTTCTGCCCTTCTAACCCTGAGTTTGGTTGAGCATGATGCCAGTGCAACAGAACCACTGAAAAGTGCCCCTGTCATGATGTTAGTTAGGCCAGTCTTTGTGAACAAGAGGAGGTTTGCCTTTGGAAAGCAAGTGCAAGTCTTAACTCACTCAGAAGGAAGGTGTCTGACAATTTTCCCAATTCTTAGGCAAGTATTTGTTAAACAAGTTTATCGTATAAAAAGAACCACAAGTCCCTGTCCTTCAGAATGTTACCTAATCATTGCAAAGCGGCACAGGGTAGATGTATAATGATGATAGAATCACAGGCTGTGAATCAGGCAGGTTAGTGCAAGTTGTCTCATCCCTTCACCAAGGAATGGAAACAATACACCCTTCAGGAACTTCCACATCTGGTATTTCCACTGATTGTTAACTTCTCTTACTTGCCTGATCATAGAATCACAGAATCATTTAGGTTGGAAAAGACCGCTAGGATCATCAAGTCCAACCTTCATCCCAACATCTCCCTGACCCCTAGACCATGTCTGGAAGCGCCACCACTACTTGTGTTTTGAACACCTCCAGGGATGGTAACTCCACTACTTCCCTGGGCAGCCTGTTCCAATGCCTAACCACTATTTCAGTAAAGAACTTCTTCCTAATATGCAATCTAAACCTCTCCTAGCACAACTCGAGGCCATTACCTCTTGTTCTGTAGTTAATTACTTGGGAGAAGAGACCAACACCAGCCTCACTACAAAATTCTAATAGGTAGTTGTACACAGCAATGAGATCTCCTCTCAGCCTCCTCTTCTCTGAACTATAAACAATCCCAGTTCCCTCTGGTGCTTCTCATAGGACATATACTCCAGACCCCTCACCAGCTTTGTCGCCCTTCTCTGCACCTGCTGCAGCACCTCAATGCCCTTCGTATACTGTGGTGCCCAAAACTGGACACAGTATGCAAGGTGAGGTCTCATGAGCGCAGAGCACAGGGGCACAATCACATCCCTACTCCTGCTGGTTACATCGTTTCTGATACAGATCTCTATCTAAACCAAGTACAGCAGTAGTAGGCTACTCATCCTGAAACAATTACAATTCAGTAGAAGACTATAAAGATCCAGTGGGAAATGGAATGAAAGGAAGTCAATAAATAGATGGGGAGAAGCGGGAAAGGAGCAATGTATGGAAACTGTGGGATAGTGCTGAGCATTTGTACCTTTAAGATTAAGAGCTCCTGTGGACTTAATAGTATTCAGGTGGAAAGTGTTCACAGGACCACTGATGAAAGATATGAATTGAACTGAATATTTAAATCCTATTTTGGACAAATAGATATTTTTTTTCCTTAAAGTCATGCAACAGATTGTCTGGGATCCTGTAACACCATGAAAAGTAATTGTAAAACCAAAACCAGTTAGTATGTCAGATTAAGGCCACATCTGATTTTGGTTTGGTTTTTTGGTTTGGTTTTTTGTTTGTTTGTTTGTTTTTTCACCAGGGAAGGTATTAATTTGAAAATTTAAATTAACAATGTGGTTAATTCAACTATTTGTTTAAACTAGTAACTACTTGAAGCCAGTTTTTTAACTACACTATTTGATATATTCTAGAGATCTATTTTTGATATTGCTAAAATATTTATTTTGGATCTTTTAATATTTGTTTTATTTTAATAGAATGTATCCTGTTCCAAATACGTTCTTTCTGTTTGTAAGAAATTTATCTTAAGTTTTATTAGTACTCCTGTAGTCTGGATTCTAACTGGTAAATGCTTGCCAAGAAATTAATGTGAATAATGGTGTGAATTATCTTATTTACCATTATCTTATTTATGAATTATCTTATTTATTAATTTAAATAAATGAATGCAATACCTGGCATCCTCTGTGGCGGCATTTGGTCTAGGCACCTCAAATCTGACAAACGAAAGAGGAAAAAAATGGGCATAATTTACACAGAAGGCATACATTATTAGTGGCTTGGCAGAGAAGCTAAACTGTTTTAACTTAAAAAAACCCCACCACTTCTGATGAATTACCCCATCAAACTTCATCACTTCTTTCTACTAATAATCTACAGAAAGCCTGCCTTGACAAATAAAAAATACCATGAATAACTCATTCAGTATTTAAAAAAATATTCTTTACTATTTTAGAATCATCTTTACAGAATATTCCAGGAACTTAAAAAATGTCTTTTCTGAAGACATAAATCAACTTCTAAGACACAAACCCTTTAAAAGCAGTTTTGAAAGACTGTAACTTACTGTGCAACATCTGCTGCCATCAAATGCTAAAAATATTATTATGTATATTTTCTGGCACGTAATTAAAATTCAAATGTCACTATAGATTTATAATTCAGTTTTATTCTTTCAACTTTATAGGGTCCCTCCCTCTCGGAGGAATCTCGATATCTTTTTTAAAGAATATGAAGAATACATTTTGTTTACACCAAGATTAAAATAATAATTTTTCAAATTGCTATGTACAAACTGCCTTCTCTGTGTAGCATTTGAAAGCACCAGCTAAACTCCCCAAAAGAGAATCAGGAAGATTAGGCAGAAATGACTGGAATAGTGTTCTAAGTGTTTTTCTTGAAGCAGTTGTATAGTCATCCACTTTTTATTTCAGATATTTTTCTTTGATTCTTATTTCCAAATGCCATTCAAAAAAAAAAAAAATAGTGCTGTTTGCCATAACACGTTGGCCTAGGATTTTAGTCAGCCGATTTTATATAAACATCGGGAAATTCTTTTTAGCTGCACTGGAGTTTCTTCTAAGATAAGCATTTAGACATTGTATTTAGTATTACTTAGGAAGGTACAGGCAATCTGCATAGATTTGCTGCTGCATCTCAAAATAATATGAAGAGACAAATTCGACTCCAAAGTCAGCAAAGACAGTCAACTCCCTTGGTGAACTTCTGATTTAAATTTATTTATAATTTGGCATTTCCTCCCTCCTTTTCAAATGCTTTGAATAAAATATGAAGGGAAAATAAAGATTTCATTATTCAATTTGATTCTGCACTGTTAGATTTCTATTTTTTCCTGTGGCTTCTAGAACCTGTAGTAGGGATGGTGATCTTTTGTGCTCAAGTCACCTGAGATCTGTGAGCATTTTCAGTACAGTTAGGCAACATTAAGTGACAAAAACTGTGGCAGTGATAGCAGTAGACTGTGCAACCCTGTTCCACAGTGGAGTGGGTTGTGGATGACTGCTGCCTTTGATGTGTGAAACTTCTCCTGAGCTTTCTATCCCACTTTTCCTTTTAGATAGGGAACATTGCCCTGTGGTGTTTGACTGCATAAAGATATTCATGTGCTGGTATGGTAACCCCTAGTACTTCTACGACCGTGAAGCATAATATTTGTCACATGAAGGCTCTTTCGCTTCTAGCCTTTTGTCTATCTATTATTAAATTCCTCAAAACAAACAAACAAACAACAATCCCTTCTCCCTCCCCACATTTACTGTATTTAAAGTGCTTGTTTAAACTGGTGGGGTCTGTGGTTGGCTGGGTTTCTTTTTTTCATTCCTCCAGTCAGACAATAGACTTATCTCTGATGATTTTGTTTGGTTCAGTTGAACTGTTGTTTCTATGAAGCCTAAATTAGACAAGCCAATTGGTAAGGAGGAAAGATAAATTTGTGAGAAATATTTACAAAGGTAACATGTAAGACTGCATGCATAATTATGCTTTGATTAAAAGAAAAAGGGGATCTTGAGGTAACCATTTTTTTGGCTTTACTATCTCTACCATCTTTGCCACCCTCTATGCCTTCATAAAACATCAGGCCTTTCATTTCCAGCCACCTCTGCAAATACTGGTGATTCCTTTTCACAGCACAGCTCCCTTCTTGTTCCTTCGAACTTGCTGCACTGCCTCCAAGGACATTTCTGTTCCCTTGTGGTACTGTGTTGTTGGCTATGGATTTGGAGAGTGTTATAAGAATGTGAGGTTGTAATCCTAAATTTGGGAAACGGAGTTTTGCAGGGGAGAAAATGGGATGCTAGAGGCCTACTTGGTCAATTAGAGCTTGTGATCAAATTATGGAGGAGATAGATATATCCATAGGGTCGCGTTTTTAGAAATCATCACTTCTATACCTAAGTAAATAGGAAGTGAGACTAGGGAAAATATCTCCTCTTATAGAGGTGTGTGGATTTCCACCGAAATAAAAACTGATTTTGCCCACATCTCTGCTGGTATTGTATGACTAGATTACTTTTGAGAACATTTTGACTAGGATATTTTCTAACACAAAAATGGTATATTGGGTTTGGACATGTTTTATCCAGAGTTCTAACTATTCATACAAAGGCTCTCCCTTTAGCTTTACAAAATGGCTTTCCAGAGTTCATAAGTTGTTAGATACATAGAGCATGTCCTGAATATATTGAAAAATATATTGTCATTGCCTAAATCATTCAGATGCTTGGATTTATAATTCTGTTTCCTTTGTGGTAACAGCAGATTGCATCTGAGTTGTAAGATTTGGTGTGGGAATACAGGAATATATCTGGTTTCCGGGTTTGGCATATTTACCTGTTAATAAGCTTCTACAAATTATAGTATTTTTCACCAACCTTTAAGAACAGTAAGAATATAGGATTATTTTTGTTGTTGAATATTCTTAGCTGAAAGTTCACAATTTCTCTGTTTTGCATTTGAAATAAGGATAACTGAAGCTGTAATTTTTTCTAAGCACTTATTGGCAGTAATAATCAGAGACTTTTCTGCTGTGTAGACAAGTAAGAAATTCTGGTCTGACAGTGTTTGTATAATCAGAGATTCAAATACTTAAGGACATAACACAATTTTGTGTCAAGGGGGCTCTAAGTTTGGGATGTACTGAATGGAGCATATTCATCCCTACGTGGAAGATCCGGCAGCACTTACTCATTATCCCAGTGCATAATTATCACTTAGGATTTGAATACTGAGGAAAAAAAACCCCAAAACATTAAAGGCACACAGCACTTTAGATGCATTTTCATGGGAAAAGTAGAGACTACCTTTTGTGTTAGGAAATGATTACAGAATTTGAAAGTTTTATGCATTTCATGGTTTTTGAAACATAGAAATGTCTATTACACATATTTTCCATTCAAGAGGGAGATCTGCATTTAAAATTTGACCAGCTGCTAAACTGTCTGCTTCTTTAAAGCCTGATGTATTCTTTGAGTTTGGTTCCTGCCATGTGTAGAAAGATGGTTGCAGAACCACATACTTTCAAGTTGTTTTCCAAAGCAGGTGTGCATGAGGTTTAAAACATGTCTTTTGATTCTGTTCTCTGAGAAGTTGAAATCTGTAAAAAAAATCTGATTTTAATAATCTCATGCAGAGAAAAGTTATGCAATATATTTCAATTTTCTACAGTTTTTCTTAGGATATGCAATTTCCTTCTGTCCTCCAATTATTACTCTTTCAGAACTATTTTTGTCTGTCCATCACAGATTTTAATAATGTCTAATACCACTTAAACAGGAATCATCTAATTTATTATCATGGACTAAGTCACACATATACACTAAACTTAAGCTTAAAAAAATATTAGAAATAGCCTTAAAGGAACATGATCAAGGTTAAGCAGCTCACTTTTTAACAGACCAAATCTGAAAAGAAATCTCCTGCTTTATTGGGGAGTATTTAAAAAACATAAAATACCATTTGGAGAGGGAGAAGGGTCAACCTTGCAATGTCCCTGTAATGATTCTCAGGTAGTTTACCTTAATGACCCATATCTAACAGACTTCCCAATAATGTTGAATAGGAACCTTGGTTAACTTTCTGTTTCATTTTACAGTTTTCAGTTAAGCACTACTTCATTGGGTAAGATTATATTCTGGTACATGGAAAATAGCTCTGCCAGTGCTTCATAAAAGCAGTAACTCATTTTGTGTAATGGAAGGAGGTCTTCTTTGTTAATTACATGCAGCACAAAATGGACTAATCAAGTTGAGTTCTAGATATTTGGTCAGATAACCTGAAGAAAATGTTGGGAAACCAGAGGATTCATTTTTCCAGTCCGGCTGGCGTCATTCAAAGAAAATTCGAAGCACTTTCTTTTGCATTTAGAACCTGCCATTCTTATGATTGCTTTGAATATTAATTACTAAGAGGCTTTGCATTCAGTTCATGTTCCATATACATTTATCTTTGTAATATGTGACAAAGGCCAAAATTTTGTAGTGACTTCTCTTTTTTCAGATTTTCAATTCCATATGTATTCAAATATATAACTTTTAACAAGAATTAATTTTATTGAAGAGAAACTGTTTGTACTTTGCTTATAAGTAATACAAAGATATAATTCAGTCATTTAAAAGCAAATTTCTTGGTGAATGTTATTAAAACTATAGCTCAAAGCTCTCTGTAAATTACTTTGAAATTTCTTAAATAAATTCAAGTGACATACTAAAGCTTACTGTTGAAATGTGTACATAAAAATAGAGGCCTTAAAAAATAGAGGCAATAAATATTAAAACAATACAGCTGTTTTCTCAAATACTATTGGTCATTTGCAGTGGGATTCATCTGAGCTAACTTAGACACCTGAAATTTGTTAGTCTAAACTTAGATAGTCAACCCAGATCACTGTCATCTACAGGAATTAGTGACATCCAAGACCACACATGGGAAATATGCACCTTTAGAGGGCCAAAACTTTCCTGAAAGGATTAGTGTACAAGGCAGGGTGAATGAACTAGAACTGGAACCATCTTTACCTCCATTGGCTGTACAATGACTAATTTAGATTTAGACTACTAACCGATGTTGTTTTAGATGAAATAAATTTCATCCTTATGGTCTTTATATTGTACTTTAAATAATGTTTTCCATGCATGATGCTATTTATTACATAAGAGTGATGCAGAAGTGAAGTGATGCAGTCCTCTTTGATGCATTCAGAAGTCTCTAGTCTCCTCTGATCCGCACCTATTTGGAGGTACTCTAATAAAGCAAATAATTCTGGAATCTGCTATCAGGTCTGAGACATATGGTTCTTGTGATGTGAGGACTGTACTGTTCAAATTTCCTGTCCAAGCTCAGTCACTGAAGTAATCCCAGAACCATGATATTTATACACCAGCATTTGGTATCTTTCTATTCTTATGCAGGTTCAGTCATTCGGACTAATAGGACTTCCATTATGTCAGGTAAAGGACAAATGCAAATGGACCAACTACAAAACCTGTGTTTCTACCTTTTGTAAAATCCATTTGTTCCTTGCACCAAATACTTGAGAGTGAATTATGTGGTGGGTAAAGACACAATGATCTCTCTATGATTTGTGAATTTGCACTCATAAGAAGGAAAATGCAATGAAAAAAATTGCAAGAAGGATAGAAACTCTCAATGTACTCATCCCTTTCTCTCACTACTATTTTTATCCTGATTGGCAGGACAGACAAAGAGTAGCCTTCAAAGCCAGAAGCTGTTTTCTTCCATGTGAGCAGGTGAAATATATCTTGACTGGAGACAGATACTAATCAGAAAAAAAAAAGAAGAAAAAAAAAAAGAAAAAAGGTAGTTCAATGCCATTCTGTTCTTAGATCAAGCCCTAAGCATTACTTATGGGACTTACAGCTTTGTTTTAAAAAGTCTTGGCCAGTGCTGGATCACAAAAGATGGCATTATAGCACTTCTTTTCCCACAGATATGATTCATTGCTATTCTCTCTGCTATGCCTCAGCAGAGCAGTCATTTCTCTACTCCTAGCCCAATTAGATGGAATGCATAGAGGACAATATATGAATTCTGTTGCTTTGTCCCCACAGAGTGAAGAGAAAGCATATTTATCTTTCAGGTGTAAAGAATAATTGCTAAGGGAAAACATCACAAAAGACATGTACTCTTTAATTAATTTAGATATTTAGCTCTTCTTCCGAAATCTTATAATCTTAAAACAAGCAATGTTAGTAGTCAATTATTTATTAGAGAGGATGAGAAAACTGTTATTTCACAGATTTTCTTACTCTGCAAGAAGGAAATATGAAAAATACATATATGAAATTGAAACAGAATTTTGCAGTCTGGGGGCCTTGTCACCAAATCTGAACTAATTATCATAAGATTTCCTAAGAAAACATCCAAATCTCATCCAATTCCACACATTCCTGCAAAACACAAGTGATACTTCATTAAGAAATAAATTGTTGAAGTTTAGGAATTATTATAAATGCCTCTCCTCTCCTCTCCTCTCCTTTCCCCCCTCCCCCCCCCCAGACTGGGAAAGTAGAAGTTGCTTAGAAATGTGCCCTTATAGATTCTTGTTCATTAATTTCTGAATTACTTTTTTATATAGAAAAAGGTTTTGTCTTAGATTCACAGGATTCAATGTATGGCTGAGGTTGAATAGGACCCCTACCCACCTCCTCAAGCAGGGCCACCTAGAACAGGTTGCCAAGGACCATGTCCAGATGGCTTTTGAATATCTCCATGGATGGAGACTCCACAACTGCTCTGGGCAACCTATCCCACTACTTAGCTACCCTCACAGGGAAAAAGTGTTTCCTGATGTTCAGATGAGACCTCCTGTGTTTCAGTGTGTACCCATTGCCCCTTGTGCTGTTAGTGGGAACCACTGAAAAGCACCTAGCTATGGCTTCTGTACATCTTCTCTTACTGTATATACACACAGTGATGAGATCTCTCCAAGCCTTTTCTTTTCTAGACTGAACAGCCCCAGGTCTCTCAGCCTTTCCTCATATGAGAGGTACTCCAGTCCCTTAATCAACCTTGTGGCCTGTGGTGGTTCAGTCCCTGCTGGAGCCGAGCCACGTGGCTGCTGCCGCTGCCCCCCCAGTGCCGAGACAGGGACAGGAGACAGGGGTGGGAGATGGGGAGAACACAGAGCTAGGATTGAGATAAGGAGAATTTAATACAATGACACACAGGAAACAATCACAGTAACAACAGCAATGACAACAGTGAGAAAAACAATGTACAAAACAAGCGGTACCGTGTGGGTAAACAGACGGAGCCGAGCAGAGCCGAGTGGAGCCATCAGCCACACATGAGCAAGTTGCACCACAGGACTGAACTGGCCCCAGGGCATGACATCAGCATGGTATGGAATAGCCGGGCAGCACCAAATTAGCCCTGTCCTGGCCAAACCAGGACATGGCCTTTCAGTGAAATCTCTCCATATGTCCATATCACTCTTGGACTGAGGAACCCAGAACTGGACATGGTACTCCAGGTGTGACCTCACCAGTGTTGAACTGAGAGGAAGGAATCCTTCCATCCATGTGCTGGCAACACTCCTCCTAATACAACTGAGGATACCTTTAGCCTTCTTTGCTGTAAGGTCTGGATTGTTCGGATGGCAGCACAACTCTCTGGCGTATCAGTCTCTCCTTGGACTTAGGTGTCATCTGCAAACTTGCTGAGAGTACGCTCTGTCCCATCAAGCCAGATCATTAATGAAGATGTTAAAGAGGATTGAACCAAGCATTGACATTTGGGGTACACTGGTAGTTAGTGGCCTCCAACTAGACTTTGTGCCCTTTGAGCCTTTGTGCTCACCACCCTCTGAGCCTGGCCAATCACACAGTTTTCAATCCACCTCACTGTGTACTCAGCCAGGGCATATTTCGTCAGCTTCTCCATAAGGATCCTATGGGAGACAGTTTTGAAAGCCTTACCAAAGTCTAGGTAGACAGTAAACTGTGTTTCTACACATGTTAACATGTACCAAACAAAATGAATTTTATGGCCTAGGCTGGATTAAGAAGTGAGGTCAAGGAAAACAATATCTGTTGGAAGACATAGAATTTGATAGTAAATTAGAACCTTTTAATGATGTTTCTATAAAGACTACAAGAGATAGGAGGACTCTATGTCCTGCTGGCAGCAGCAATTTTGTCCTAGATCTCATATTTCATAGGTGAGTGCTAAATACACTTAGATGTGAGATAAATGCTGCTTATCTTCAGCAATAGTGTTTGTTCAAGGTATGAACAGAAGTGGAACTGTAGAGGTACAGGCAATGTAATTGATGAGAAGTGTCTTGAACTGTGATACAAAGTCCTACTGCAGTTAGTTATCTGCTTCTGAAGCTCTGAGTCTCACCAGACAGAAATTAGGCATTGTAGCCTGAGCCAGTAGACATCGAGGGCTATCCCAGAGTTGCTTCTATCCCTAGAGAGATAAAATATTGTACTCTAATTTAATGAAGACAAAATAACACAAATCTATTATAATAAGCCAAATAAAATGCCAAGTAATTTTTTTCTAATGTTTAGCTCTCCATGTGTCAGCTACTGTGTAACTGCCAGATAAGCCATTATTTCCATAACTTATAGCTCTTTCTTTTCTAAAAATAGGTATGTGTTAAGTTCACGGAGATCTGTTTAATTATTTTTATTAAAGAGACAGTAATGTAAAATCCTGTGCTTATATTTGTTGACATATTCCTAAGTTTGTTAATTAACCTGGAAAACTTAGGCATGACCTAAGAGAATTTTACTGTATTAAACTCTGCTAAGTTCTAACTTTCCCACCAGTTCTATTGTGAAATGATAGCTGATGACAGCTTTAAGTTAACTACTTCATAAATATATATTCTAGAAATACATTCATCTATATTGAAGACTTTATAGAAGTAATCCATAAAAAAGGCTCACCTTTTAGAAATAGTTTTCTTGTCTATTTTTTTCTAAACAGTGCTAAATAAGCTGTAGTTTGCCAGGAAATCGTAGAATGTATAAATATCATTAGAGCTAGCTGCTGCATTAAAAGTAGTCATTCATAATTTTGACTTCTGGATTTATACAGAATCTCTATGTACAAATTTCCTTCTGGAGATGAGATTTAAGGATGTTTCTCCCTACAAAGTGACACAGATACTTGTTTGTTGCTATCTTGTGTACTTCCTTATCGTGTAGGTGTTTTGAGTGCTCAAACACAGTAAGATAAGAAATACTTACTGACATAATAAAAATTGCCATACTTTTGTTCTCAGAGTTCTTCAATATGATTATGTTTTCAATAGTACTGGTAATGTACCCAAAGATTTATTTTTTTTTTCCTTATTAGTAACACCTTTGGGGGGCATTAATCTCTGAATAATTGAGAAACACTGGTTAAGCTGTTAGTTTTAAATGACACATTAGTAGCTGTCATTTAAATTGATAGTTAGAGCTGTAATTGAGAGTAACGGTCAGAAGGTAACTACTCTGTCGTTGAATTTTTACTGCTTTATTAAATTACTGATCTGATGCAACTCTGCACCTGGCTGTGGTGTTAAATCATAAGCTGTCAGAATCTTTTTAGACCTTGCAAAGAATCAATCATCATTTCTTACATAGAAAGCAAATAGAAAATATTCTATATGGAAAACATTCCATATTGTGGTACAAAGCTCAATGCTTTAAAAGATTTTTCAATATTATTTTGTTTTCGTCTGGTGTTTTGCAGAAACCAAGTATATAGCTTTGAATTATTCGAATTACTTATTATACTCTTGTAAATGTTATACAAAATGGAGGAAAAGATACTTACTCCTTAAATTCTGCTTTGTTTCCATATGGAATTAAAAATGACCATTCCTGAACAGCTGATCATATTTGCTCTTTCCACTATCTATATATGGACATAGTATAATTCTTAAAACTGCTGTTTGTGCTGTTATATTTGTAGAGACATTTACAGTGAGAATTCTGTCAAAATTTGGTATTTGACCACAGTGAGTGCTGACATTTGAATACTTTCACTAAAACACTCAGGTAGACTTCAGACGTGCGTTGTATAAACAGAAGCAGCTGTAGAAATTACTAGGTTACTGAACTGACTGAAAACATGGGTGCTGCCAATTGTTTTTAGCACTAATGGTCTGAACTCTCTGCTCATTAATGTACAATTAATTTTTTATAAATAGTAATAGAAACAACAGCTGAATTTAGTTTAATACTTGGGCATAATTTTAACATTAAATGTGTGCTTCACAGCTCTCATTTAAAATTTGGTTCTGTCAGGGCTACAATTCTCTTTTTAGTCATATACTGCTAGATTTTCATATCTCCCTACTAAATTTGTAGTTATTGTGACAATTAATAAAAATAAATATAATATAGAGTCTCAAATTAAATGTAGAAATGTAATGTAGTAAGTGCCAGATCTGCTCATTCTGTGACAGTATTCGCGCAGTGGGCTTTCTCTCTGCACCTGAATAAATCTGGATTCTTTTTCCCCTTTGAGTCCTTTGGGTTTATATAAGAAAAAAATGTGAACAAGTCGGGGAAGATTTAGGTCAATAATCTATGAAGTAAGTGGTATAACAGAAGGGATTGTTTAAAGGTCTATCTGACAAAGTGTCTTAGAATTATTCTTTGTATTTATATTAATGTACTAGAGGGAACTGTTAAACAAAACTTTTCCTATTCAGTGCATTAATTGCTAGGGCAGGGTCTCATGATCTGGGGCTCCAGGATTAATGCATCATGATTGGTTCACATTAATTTCAGTAACTAGAATTTGAAAGAATAATTAAACCAGTTTTATGTTAAATACGTTAAACAGTGCAGTAATCAAGTGTGTATCTCTGAGGGAGAACCATATTGTCATTTTGTTGTGTGCACTCACAGCTCAGAAGGCTAATCACATCCTGGGCTGTGTCAAAAGAAGTGTGGCCAGGAGATTGAGAGGGGTGATTCTGCCCCTCTACTCTGCCCTGGTGAGACTTCATCTGGAGTGCTGCACCCAGCTCTGGAAGCCTCAACACAAGAAGGACATGGACCTGATGGAGTGGGTGAGGAGGAGGGTCACAAAAATGATCAGAGGGCTGGAACACCTCTCCTATGGAGACAGGCTGAGAGAGTTGGGGTTGTTCAGCCCAGAGAAGAGAAGGCTCCGAGGAGACCTTATAGTGACCTTCGAGTACCTGAAGGGAGCATACAAGAAAGACGGGGAGGGACTGTTTCCAAGGGCATGTAGCAATAGGATGAGGGGCAACAGTTTTAAACAAGGCAAGGATAGATTTAGATTAGACATTAGAAAGAAGTTTTTTACTGTAAGAGTGGTTGAGCACTGGAGCACGTTGCCCAGAGAGGTGGTAGAGGTCCCATCCCTGGAGCCATTCAAGGTCAGGCTTGATGGGGCTCTTGAGCAACCTGACCTAGTTAGAGATGTGCCTGCTGACTGAAGGGGGGCAGGACTAGATGACCTTGGAAGGTGCCTTCCAAGTCAATGTATTTTATTACTAATTCTATGATTTTCTAACATACGGGAACCGAATATCAAAACAGTTTTCTTATATCAAATTAAATATTTCAGTAGGGAATAGATGCTAGATGGTTTCAAGAGGAATCATTTTTGGTTTCATAATTCTTCTGTGCAAGTACCAAAACTGTTAGTGTGGCTAAACTTGGGTATCACCAATGGACGGGAATCTATTTCACATGAACTGTTACTTGGTCCTTCCAAAGGTTTTTGTGAAGATTAAGTTGATCTCAAAGAATGTATGATCCTCACTGTCTGCTGAGGAGGTCATAGTTCAAAAACGACTGAAGGTGCTCAGGAGGCTGGCATTTTGTGCCTCTGTTTTTTTCGCTTGTTCTTCACTGGCACCAGTGTCCATGTATATTCTGTTTCCAGTCACCTCAGTGATCCTTCCAATTTGTGCTGTTGGGCCACAGGTTCAGGCCTCTGCTCAACACGTTGCCGCTCTCTTCCCTGGTCCGGCAGTGATTCTTCAAATGGGAGGCTGAACCACATGACCTTCCATCCAACATTTCTGTGATTATATCACTTTCTTTTCTTGAGATTACCAAGGCAGTGATCATTTTAGTGGATTTCTAATAAAAAGGGATGAAAATTTCTTCTATCGAGAGAAGAAATTGACTCTACACCTGAGTTTGATGAGATTAAATTTGTTTTTAATTCATGGACCAGGCTCTTAAAGACATTATGGTCCTGTTTTTCAAATATTAGAAAAGAAGAATATTATTTGGAACCTTTTCCTACTTCCAGAGTGGAAGTGCAAAATGTCATTGAATCACATGCTGCAGTGTATAATTTATTTTCCTTTTGTGTAAGGTTTGAGGCATGCCGTCTGCCATTGTCAATACTTTTCAGGAGGAATAGAAAATAAGAGTTTTTTGTGTTTTGGAAATGCTGTGGTCAGTGTTCTGTAAGAATAGGTGTGAAGTAGTTTTGGATTAATTTGCTTGTCCCTCAGGATACAAAGATGCTGACATTGCTGCATCATTGTACACTGTGTGTTGCTGTGAAGAAATGCAATTCAAGGTCTGCATCTTTTGCTACTTTTGTGGAAAAACATTTAAACACTAGAACTGGTGAAGTGAGTCTGTTCCTAGCTATTCCTAAACTTTGTAATGAATATTCCATAATACTGTCATGATGTTCCTGTCCTTTGTCTCTCTGCTGAACAGAGATGTTACTCTCTATTCACTTTTTCTATTCAATTTAATGTTCTTAGTATGCTAGGTAACTCTTCAGAGTTCTGGGCAGTATCTAGAACATATTAAAAACTCATCTATATATTGTAAAGAAAGATATCATATCTGAAGTTCTTTTAATATGAAATGTACCTTCACAGTTCTCTGTTGATATGAAGTGATACCTTAAAGTCACATGGTACTGTGATGGTGACTGGAAGAAATTGAAATAAATTAATAATATATAAACATCTCGTAACAGTTTACATTTTATGCCTGACAGCCTGGACTCTAAGCACAAGGCCTGCTAGCTGTTCTAGAATTTAGAATTAACCAAGGTAATGCAAAAGGAATATATTAAATTGAATGAAGCGTTGGCTTAGCTGTCTTTAATGCATGGAATTATTTTGTTACATCATAGACTGACAATGCATTACATTTTGGCTGTGCAAAAATACTAGTAACACAGATACAAATGTTGTTGCTTTTCTTTATTTTAAATGATTCTCTCCAAAATAATTCCTGCAAAGGAATACAAATACCATGTAAACACAGCACAGGCCTTGTAACTACATGACATCACAGAAACTTGCATTTGTTAACAGCTGTACACTCACCATTCTCTCCTAAATGTTATTTTTGTACTTGATAGACACAGAGAAAACCCATCTTGCACATTTTAATGGAACATGACAGTAGCAGTTAAGCCTGCATAAGAATAATTATCTCTATCCAGCATAACACCCAAGTTCTTCCTTTGAATTGCAACTAAACTGATAGATATTCTGTTCATTTGCAGCAACATAGGTTTACCTCAGCCAAGCCATCTCTGAAGTTGAAATTATTTGGCAGTATTCCACTTTATATTTCAGTTCAGCTTAGTACTGCATAGCATTCTGATTTTAAAAAACAAACAAACGAACAAAACCCAATAAAACAAACCACAAACCTGAATCGTACAGTACCAACCAGTTATTGGGAGAGCTGATTGAGAAAACAACGTGTTAACAGGCATTTTCCCTCATGTGGAATTGTTTGTATTTAAGTTCTGTTGGGATTAATAAAAAACCAGTGTTATCCAATATTTTCAACAATCATCTGAAATAATGAAAAAACATGAAATAACTTCTGGTAAACATAAACAAGTGGCATAAAAATGGAGGAATTATAAATAATGTTAGAAAAAGCTGATACACATGGTGATATGGACCATTTGGTAGCTGATTAAGGTGTATTTTAACGTTGCCATATGTGCAGTAACACACCTAGGAACACAGTTCATAGGATATATAGGTTATGCAATAGAAAGTGTGCCATATGTCTGATTATAGTGTAAGAATAGTCTAGAGCAAGAAAAAAAGATGCCAACCTGAAAATCCTTCTGTGCAGTTTCCACGTAATGCATAAGCTGGACATGTGCCTTTCTGTTTGACCTGAAACTACTGATGCCTGTAGTATTGCTGATTTACAACAGCTGTCCCAGACAAATATCCTAATAACATGCTTTTTGCCTAAACTTGATTTTGAAAGCTAGGAAATCGATACTTTCACCTAAATCCTGTAATGCAATAAAGGTGCTCCTGATACGCATAGCGCACATCAAGACATTTCCAGATGTTGCACCAACAAATTTTTTTAAAAACATGGCTAGCAGTTGCATTGGTGGATATGTGTTCTGTACTGCTCCTGCTGATGCGACTTAATTTTGCAGCAAATCATGCATAGGTTATGGCACCTGTGAGAGAAAGATGGCAGATTCTCTAGCCATTTTCACTCAACATTATTGTGTCTTATTTTACAAAAGATGCATGAATCTACACAACAGCTACATTTAAAAAGAAAATATATTCAACCCTACCTTGCTATCTCTCAGCAACTGTGACTCTTCAGATCTGGGATAAAGTCACAAAGCAAAAAGAAAATGGGAAAAAAAATCCTATACCTTGTACTAAATGCAAGAAGAAATTGAAGGAAAATATATTTTTTTCACACTCCTTCCCAAATTATCCTTTTTAGTTCCTTCCATTGACACACTTGCTTTAAAAAATTATGTTGTTAAATGAAAATGAAATCCATAGTTGAGCATCACTAAGAACTGATTTATCATGAGACAAACCTCCCTGGATGTGTCCTGTGCAACCTGCTCTAGGTGAACCTGCTTTAGCATGGAGGTTGGACTAGATGATCCCCAGATGTCTCTTCCAACCCCTAGCATTCTGTGATTCTGTGAAAATCTAAGCATGGTGTGACAAGCTAGTTATAGTCCATAGCAAGAGGCAGCTTAGCTAGCTGACAAATGACAATTTTACAGTCACTTTTGCTGGTCCTAGTTTTTTTTGTGCTTCTCTTAAAAGATTTATGAAGAACATGGTCTTCTTTGGTATATTCCTTACTGTGCTCTGTTACTACTGAAGTTTTGACAGGGGTGCATCTTTTTGCTGAGTTATGCAGGTACTCTGGAAGCCCATAATTCAGAATATATCTAGATGTTTCTTTCTCTTCTCAGCACAGGTTGCTGCTAAAATGACTGACTTATAAATATACATATAAAAATATATTTTAATTAACGATGTGTCTTCTTTTTTTGGAGTCACACCATAGACATTTCATGGTACATCTCTGTAGCTACGTTATCATGGTTGGTGTTTTTTTTGTTATATCCTTCTTAGCGTCTTACAGCTGAGGAATCCTTTTCCTCACCTGTGCTTATGTTATGCACCGTTTCCAAAGCACATTTCACTGGAAAATAGTTTCAATAAAGTAGAGTGTTTAACATGGCAAAGCTATAAATGATGTATGTTTCACCCCCAATTATCCTGACTGACCAGGTTTTGTGCCTTACTCTCTGTTTGCTGTTCTGTGGTGTGAAATGAAAGGACTGTGCAGGAACCACATGTCACATTACACACCACTCAATGGGGAAATATTATCATAGAAGAACTACCTACAAAGCTCAAGGACAGTGCTACCTAGTCTTGTGCCCTAAAATTTGATGCCTTGAAGAATTAGCTGTACTATTCTAAAACAAGATATTAAGATACATTAAAGAAAAATGCAGTCATTGAAATTTCATGGCTACACCAAACAGCTTAATCATTATATTGAAGTGCTGGGGCCTGAGTTGTGAGCCCCAAGTTGGAGTTGACCTGTGAATGGGTCACAAGCTAGCAGAATGTTTTGTTTCCTCTGTTGGCTTCAGGTTCCAGAGGCAGAATCTAGCCCACCTTTGTCTCTGTGGCTCTGCCCTCACCCAGGTGGTCATGGTTGGGGTGGTGGGTGAGGCCAGGGCTACTTTAACCAGAAGTTGATCAGATGGCAGTGCTTCCTCTTGGGTGTGGCTTCTATTGGGGCTGCTTGCATCTTGCTGAGCTCTCTCAGTGGTGTCCTTCCATGTGAAGGGCCACTGAAGGAGCCATCTCTGTCTGTTGTGTCCAGCAGGTGATGCTGGCACCACTGTGGGCAGCAGAGGAGCTGGGCTCACAGGATTGTTTGAAAGGAGACTTCTGAGGGGATGCTGCTGAGTTCAGCATTGGCCTGTGTGATCAGGCAACTGATGGCAGCATGTAATGGTGTCTGAATCAGCACAACAGATATGTGCATTTTGGAAAAAATTAGGACGTATGCAGCCATGCTGCAGGACACCACAAAGGTATCAAACACATACTGAACTTTGGTTCAAAGTGAATCCCCTTTGATGAATGAACTTCAGTTTTCAGACTATAGTTCAACTCGTGTTTCTTTTATACTTTGGTCGCATGAGAAAAATTTAAACATGCAAGCAAAATCATACAATACATGAAGCAATATCAGCATTTCCCAGGAAGCTCCATTTATTGCATTACCAGATTTTTTATTCATGAACTTTGGTCTAAACATGTTAGTATAAAATTTTATTGTTTTATTGATTATAACAAATTTATTAATCTAATTACTGCTGATAAGTAATTAACTACTGATTTTCTGTATTAGCAAAACAATGCTAATTTGTAGGACTTATAAAATACCAAATTTAAAAATGTATAATAAACAGACTTAAAACCATATATATATATGCACATATATGAATAGTATTTCTTCTCAGGTGGTCTTTTACTATTTCAGCATATTTTTTACAAGACATACTTTCATTTCTCTGGTCTCAAAAATCTAATAATTTTTAGAATGCATAAGAAGTGGGTCTCATAGATTATTCTTTTCTTACACCTGTATGTTGTCATATAGATTGAATTTAGCACTATTGCTTCTCCAAAAATGCCATGTGAAAGCTGAAAAGTTCTGTATCAGTAAACCATTATTAAGAAAATAAATAGGTGGATAAAAGCTACATATGCAGGACTACAGAGAGCTTGTAGCCAAATGAGCAGGGTGTTGCGGCCACAGAAATAGAAGCACGCTAAGGTATAACTGACATTACTTACTCTGAACTGACATAGTGTAACAGGAAATGAGTATAAGCAGTTATAGCACAGTAATGCTACTAAGAATAAACCTGACCTAAATCTATAGACGACACATAAACAAAAAGGGGTAAATGAGGACTTCTGTCTCCATTGCATGATAGAGCACAGTGAACATTGAAACATGTTCATGTAGTAAAATTTGCAAGACAAAAAAAGGTAGAGCAAGCAGCAAAGAGGTCTAGTAGAATCAGAGCACTCTTGCAGAAAGAGTGGGATGAAAACCAAAACAAGTCCTTATTATCAGTTTTGCAGGAAGCAGTTGAGATCCTCACCTTTCTTTGGGAAAGGAACTGAAGAAAATCAACAATGAAAGAGCTAAAAAGGGGAAGAAAGAAGTATCCCACTTCACTGCTGGCTTGCTTCATTGAAGAGGACTCAAGCCTGGCCACCCCAACCTTGAGGACTAAGGCCATCGGTTTTGTGACCTTCCCTGTCAACTACAGTATCAGCTGTTTATTGTTCCTCATGCAGCTCTGAATGCATGATATCAGTACCATAGAGTTTAGGGCAAGATTGTTAAGGACTAATTATTTGAATACATAGTGTTAATGACAAATAATGGGTAAGAACTAAGCCTTGGTGGCAAGTGTGGGGTTGATGAAGATCAGTCCCATAAAGTGCTGTTCTGAAGTTTGAAACTGGCCTAATTTATTGATCTTTTAATGCTTCCATCACAAAGATATCTAATTTTCTGGTTTTTCTTTATATGAATAGCCATATACTTAGGGGCCAGAAGGCTTTTGCAGAAGGTCCGAGGAGAAGTTATGGACATGTCTTGTCACTCTCATGTAGCCAGTGAAAAAAAGAGAGCTAAACTGAACTAGACAGATAACTAAAGCCAAATGAGTACATTCTAGAAGTAAGTCACTTCCCCTCCCCTAAAACACACACCATGACAACTAGATTTTCTTCAAATTGAATTTTCTTCTTGTTCTGAAGGACAACATACAAAATGTGATGGGACTTGTGTGAAAGCAGAAGAAATTATACAAATCTGGGTGATGGAAGTGCCAAAAAGTCGAGAAGCTGTAGAGGAGCTGCAACATGATCACCGAGAGGAAAAATAAGGAGCACTCGTGATAGAGCAGTGGAAATGGGTAAAATCAGGGATCAGTTTCTGTCTAAACTCTTAAAGGAAACACTGTCTTTCTTCCACTATCTGAAGAAAAAAGAGATAGAAGGACAAAAATCATTCTTGTGGGTTGAGATAAAGACTGGGAGATCACTTATTAATTATTGTCACAGGCAAAACAGACTGGAGAAAAATTAATTTAACTTATTGCCAATTAAAATAAATTCATATAGTGAGAAACAGAAAAGGTGAAAATGAAAACAACACCTTCTCCTCCTCCTCTCTGTTTCCCAGGTTCAGCTTCACTCCTAACTCCTGACTGATGCTGGGGGCTGAGGTGAAAATATGGTTGGTACCCTGCGGTTCCTCTCTGCTGCTCCTTCTCTCTCACTCTTTTCCCCTGCTCCAGCATGGAGTCTCCATGAGCCACAATTCCCTCAGGAATTATCCACCTGCTCCAGAATGGGGTCATCCATGGGCTGGAGGGGGACAATCTGCTGCTCCATGGTGTTCTCCACAGGCTGCAGGAGAACTTCTGCTCCAGCCCCTGGAGCACCTCCTTCCCTCCTCCTTCTCTGACATTACTCACCCTTTCTATTCCCTCCTCATGTCTCTGGTATTTTTCCCTTTCTTAACTACAGTTTCCCCACAGCACCACCACCTTGGCTGCTGGGCTCAGCTGTATACTGTGATAGGTTGGTTGGAGCTGGCTGGAACTAGCTGTGTCCAGCATGGAGTCTCTTCTCACAGAGGCTATCCCTGCAGCCTCAGCTTCCAGCTCCTGGGCATGTAAACCCACACGGCCCCATATCTAGTTTATCTATGCTTTCCTGTAGAGACCTGGTCCAAAGTTTACTTTAAACAGAACAACTGTGATACATTCAAACAATGTTTTAAACAGATCCTATGAAATTCACACAAATAAGATAGACATGAGTCACAACTTGCTCTGCCTTTTTTGTAAAATATAGTAAATATTTGAAGTGACTCCACAAAGAAAGACTGGGTCATTTGTATTGTACTGCATATGATTCTTGTTGGTATTTTATATAAATGTGAACTGTGTTTCTTTTTCTGATACATCATTTTGACACAAATACACTTACAAAAAACATTATCATATTAGCTTGCAACCTTGAAAAACAACAACCATCAAACAGAGAAGAGCCTGTAGTCCTCTTGGAAAGTCTACTAGCAAAAGGTATTATCAATAAATACTAGAGGGACTACCAGTTGTGTGGGTAAGGGTTGAACAGCCTATATTAAATCTGAAGTGCTGGGAGCTTGTTTTACTTAGAAAACTCACATATTGTATCATAGCTGCAGCTTTAACAACAGATGAGCATTGGAGGTTATGCATCATATCACTACATAATCAGCAGCCACAGGTGACCCACCGCTTCCTCATCAGGCTCACTGTTAGCTGAAAGGGGCTAGGATGCTACCTACCAAGTTCTAAATGCTTTGTGTTCAGAATGACGTTTTGGCCCTTGTTGTAATGGGTATGTTACCATTCTTCAGTAAAGCTTTATAAAACATGACTGGGTTGTTATGAGATTATTACTAGGGACACAAGCCACTCAGAAGATGTACCTTCAGGCTCAATCAGTAATACAGTATTTCCAAAATGCACTTTTTTATTTCTGAGTTTTGGAATTTAAGTAGGATACATCTGCTAAAGCTGGAGTGAACATTTTATTTTTAATTATCTAGAAAAATTGATTTTATACCCACAAAGTACATTGTTACTTTAAAGACATATTTTTCTATATATATCATGTATGCATTGCAATGGTTTTCAAAATAATCTTAATATCTAGACAAATGGACTGCTCGCAGAGGAGTCTATCATGGAAAGAGATTTTCATGATAAGGTTTAGACAGAAGTCAAGCTGGTGCCATAGAACGTGTTCTTCATTCACAATTCCTAGCAAATGGACCTTTAATTAGACAAATTCTGCAACACCTGTGACCTGGACAAGCCTCACCACCTTTTATAATGTTGCCACATAAACCAGAAGAATGGTGATTTGGCATCAAAAGCTAGTCATAACTCCAGGAACTGTCTGGTTTATTTAGGCTTTAATGAAAGGTAAAAATAAACTCACCAGCAGCTTTAAGCACCCTTGACAAAATAAATCCTAAGGACAGAAATCTGAAATAGCCCACAACAAATTGCTCTTTTTTTCAAACATCTTTGTATGTGATTAGTACAATTAAAGTTCTGTTCCTTCCATTGCAAATATTGTGAAAGATAAATCTTTCAACGGTAATGCTAGCTGGCAGTGTGATACACTAAGAATATAATATTTGTAATGCCATAGTTCTGCAGTGTCATTTCAATAATTCTCTGAGTGTCAAATCCCTCTTCCTGTTTTCTCTCTATAGCACTACTATTCTTAATGTAATTGGAGCAAGGAACAGCTGAGTTCAAATCTGACATCGTAAATGGTATTAAATCAATGTCCCGTTTTATCTGTAAGATACAATGATTTTTCTGGAGTTCATATGAATCAAATATTTGCCTTTAAGATTCTTTTCCTTCTCAGAGAGGTCTGAAGTGGCTGTGATAAACATGCATTGCAATGGCCTGTGGTGTTCCTTTGTCCTTGAAAGTGGCAAACTAACATGCAAGTCTATTCACGTGAAGAGCAGATGCAGTCAAACCATGGCTGAAGAGACTGTGGAGCTGTGGCAAATAGAGAATTAGAATTCTCTTGGCTGCTTGTCACTCTGGCTGACATTACTTCCATGATTTATAATTTGATCTGAATATTAAGAAAACAAAAACTCTACTAAACATTTTTATTGCTCCTGATGGTTGCAGCCATTCAGGCATATATTGCTATCTCACATGGCTGAGAATCTTAAGCAAAATGCTTTTTTGTTGGCCTAACATTAGTGACTTTTAGATAATCTGTCAAAATATTGTCTTTTGTGTTGTTGATGTTTCTTTATCCAGAAGAACAGTCTACTTATGTCTTCGGTTCTGAATGCAAACAAATCAATTTGTCTCTCACAAAAGAGTAGAGAGAAGCCTATAAATTATCCCTTGTGAAAGAAACTAACTTAAAAATAGGAGACAAGTGTAACAACATAATAAAGCATGAATTGATATGAAAAAAATAATATTTTCCCCTGGTACCAAAGCTATCAGCAGAAAAATGAGATTTTAATGAATTGTGTTCAGACCCAAATGGAGGATGTATGATGAAAAAGCAAACATATTTTTGTTTATATTTTTCAAAATAGGGTAGTATTATTGACTCAAGCTGAGCAAAAATGTACTATAAATATATATGAAAGACTACATTAGGAAGAAATTCTAGGATCTTGTCATCACAGTGCAGTACGCTGCAATTTGATTCTTCTTGCTGTTCTCTTCCCTCGTCATTTATTCATATAACAAATTTAGAAACTTCCAGCTCTTGTCCAGTCTTGAGTCTTACTTGGATCTAGAAATAAAATGAGTCTGTGGATATGCCTATAAGGACCACAATACGTATGCCCGTTCTAGCTTTAAGTTAGCTCATCTGCAGTCTCACTGCAGCAGTGCGGCAAATCACACCTCCCAGACTTGCACATGCAGCATCTTGACTCTTAATTCTTGAACTAACTCACTTAGAGGTAGACTGGGTGTCCCTACATGACACTGCCTACCTGAGGTGCTGACACCTTAGCATTACCCTTGTGAAGATAGTGACTGCTGCTTGCCCACAAAGTAGAGAGGTCCTCTCTGACCCATCCAGAGCTTTGCTAGACAAAGACTAGGGCAGACACTACTTCAGCTTGACAAGTTAGGTACCTGAATTGTGTTACCTTACAGTACGCAGTGATCTATCCCACTAACCATCAAATGAAAAAAGGAAAATTAAAATTATTTTCTGATGGCAAATCTCAAGGTAGCACCAGTGGAGCTACAGAGAGGTGGTACACATTTTTTTGTGTGTTATAAGGAAATGTCTTGCCTGATTACTGAATACTTATATGAAAACTGTATGTCATACAATAAGAAAGAAAAAAAAAGAAAATTGTTAAATTTCACAGAACCAGAACTATGAGACTGTCTGTATCTTTGTGGCAGCATGCCAATGGTCATTAATCATATTTTAATTAAATATTGTTGTGATATAAATCTGACTTATTAAGTCACTCATGGATGAGTTAACTGTTCAACAGCCCTATGTAACTAAGGTGTCTGAATATGATACAAAGAAGTCAGATAACTCTTTCATAATGAAAAAATCAGTATTCTCTCTGATTTTTCTTTTTTTTAGTGGTGTCTTTAAAAGATATTCCCTCAATATCCTACTCAAGTTTTGAATACATCCAATCTATTTATAACCTAAAAAAAATACTGGTGTAGTTGTATAGCAAATATTCCTTGTATTTGTACAGGCAACCATCTATTAAAATGCTCATATTTTAAAGCGTTACTCACTTAGCTTGACTGCTGAAGATTTTGAAGTATTCTGCAATGGTGCAATGTGATTATATCCAACATGGATTTTTGGCACAAAGCATCCCCTAGGCAGTAGAAATCAGTATAGGGCACTAAATTTTACTGGGCACTTGGTATGAAGCAGTGGATAAGAAAGTGTAGTGGCTCAGCCAGACCCACTACAGAAAGAAATTGTGATTCTTAGGTAAATATAAAGAGAAATAAGAAGTGGAAGTACAGAGCTGTTTTTGATTCTCTATGATATTAGTGAGACCTGTACTGTGTTCTGTTTTATGAACTCATTCTAAAGTAGCAAGTAGCATTGATATATTGGAAATGGCTTGAAAAAGAGCTACAAGAATGATGGTAGTTCTAAAAAAAAGCCTTTACAGTGAGATACTAAACCAGCTCCATCAACTGACCTTAATGAAATGAAGGTTACGATGCAACCTGATCATGGTCTATAAATGCAGATACTTCCAACACTGGAGGGAAGTTTAGTCTATCAAAGACTTTAAAGACTGAGAGCCTGAACACAGAGCATAGGTCAATTGAGATGAGAAATGAAATACGCATTTTTGCAGTAAATCGTCACTAACTAACAGAATAAGTTACCTAGATGTTTGATAAGTGTTCATATAGAGATTAGATGTCTTTCTGAAATATATGTCCTAGCTGAAACAGAAATAATGGGCTTGTTGTGCCATTCAGGAAAACCAGGTATGTTAACATGTAGGTTTCTTAGACATTCGTATTTATCCTGTTCTGCTTTTCCTTCTGTGATGGGACTCTGGGCCTAGTCTGAAAACTGCACATGCACTATACAACAGCATGGCTTTCCTGAACTACAAAGAAGCTTGCCTGTCCTCTGACCCAAGGCCTTTTATCATGTCTGGGGGCAGATTCATTCCCTTACTGCTACTGCAGCATCTGATTCCACTGTCAAAGAGAAAAATCTTGATCGACATCAGTAAGAAGGACTGATGAGCTAGTCTTTAGGATCAGGATACACCCTGTAAAATTGTCATATGGCATTTGGGAGGCTGTTGTGCCTACCCCATGGGCCTGCCCTGATTAAGCAGGCTCAGGACAAACAACCTCAGTCTCCTGTAGGTGATGACACTTAGCTGAAAGTGGGGGAGAAATATCTCTGTGGTGACCAGGTGATGCAGAAATGATAGAGCTTTCCAATGAGCGCGACAAAGTGAAATTGCTCTGTCCTAACTTTCACAAACCAGAATTGCACAAAGCAAGATTGTAGCAAGCAGGAATGATGGACCCAGCAAAGCTGGGCATAACTGAATGTGTTTTCAAGGAACTGGGTAAGACACAATGTCAGTAACCATATCCTGACATGAGGAATAGTCTGTTAATTACCTGGTAGTTTGCATGTGGAATAAAACCTTATACTTGTTTGCACTGACATCCCTTTCCATTCTTCAGGTAAAACAGAAGTCTCAGCATGGGATGATTTCTGCTTTAAGACTCCTTTTAGACTGGTGAAAAAGAGTATAGGAACATTAATGTAAATTACAATAAGACCTGAATATTGCAGTTGTAACTTTAGCTCTTTGTGTAGTACAGCTAAAGTGAGATTCTCTTTTAGAGTAACACATCCTAATAGTGTTCCTAATGTCCTTTTAGCACTACTGTGTTCAGCAGATGAGCTTATCCATGCACTCAAAACAGATGCACTCTACATGAACATGTATTGAAGGAATGTTTACTGAAACAAGGAAAAAGCTCAGCCCTAATCATGCAGGTGTGGGTTTTTGGTAGAACTTAGAAATCTATTTAGCATTGTTTTGGGGAATGTTGTGACAACATAGGCTAGGCAAAGAGATGCAGTTCTTTTGCTACTGGTTTTTTTTTTGGAAGATTTTTCTTTCAATGTAAACATAAATGGCACCTTCCAGGGGAATAAGTTAAATTTTAAAAGTTTTTTATGTAATTACACGTTTTTAAATGTCTTAAGAATACCCAAGTATAAATGAATATAAATTATGAACAAGTGTTATATATAATTATTGATCAGGTACCTTGCTATGTTGCAAACCAGTTTCAAGATGAGACTTTGATGGTAAAACTAATTTTATCTTTCATTTCTGGAAATGTATTAAATATTAAAACATCTTTCCTAGTAGACTTTGTTCTGTAGTGTATTTCCAAAGTTAGGAAAGTTGACAAGTCATTGTGGTCACCCATTTTAAGATAGTCACCATTTATTTGTCTTAGAGACAGGAGGAAGATTGAGGACAATTATGCCTTATTTTTTGATTGAAAATTTCTTGAAAAATGTAATTCTTGAAACATTCTTGAAAAATGTACTAATAGTCTACAGGTTATCACAGCCTTTTCCTTTTCTTTCCCCAGAGTCATACTAGGCATTTATTTTATCTTTCACATTTACTCCGGTAGCATAGAATTTCTAGCTGGATTTCTTTCTCCTGTGCTGCACTGTCTCTCTTGCACTGTCTTAGATCAGAGGCAGACGAACCAGGTAACTTGAAAACACAGATACCACTTCAATGCATATTTATTGCAACACTGTAAGATTGTTCTGCAGTTCTGTATATTGAGCTTAGCTCCCAGTATAGTTTAGACAAAGGTACTCCTTTGAGTAATAGGAGACTGGGATGTCTGCCATGGCTGATTTCATGAGACAGAGGGAAAGACTTTCTTTTGTTTCACCTGTCAATGATGTGTTTCAAAATCTATCCCACATGTCTCTTTTACCTGTGCCATCCTTTTCACTTTACTGGTCTATCCCACTAATTTTAACTTACAATTTTCTTTTCACTTCTTCCTCAATTCTATTTCCCTTATATGTATACTACTTCTTTTCCCTTTATTTCCTCTCCTGCTTTTCTTTCACCTTGTCTTCTGTCCTACTGCTGGTTTCCCATGGATTTAACTGGTTCCTTTTCTTCCTACAGTTCAGTCTTTAAACCTTTTAAAGTTACTCTGGTATTGCACGATAATATGAATTATTTACACAATATGTCATCAATGGGTGAAATTATTTACCAGTGAAAATCTCTTGATATTTCTGAAGTTGTTTGCACATGCAGCAACAGTAAGGCTAGCTTAGTATTTCACATATCATAGATACTTTCACCTTGGAGGATAACAAAGCATAGAGACACCATTCAAAAACACAGGAGAGAAAATGCAGATTGTATAATGAAGTGATTTTCCTTAGTGAACAGGATACAGACACATGTGCCTCTTGAGTTCATTTCTATTAGTAAAAACATGAGCAAAGCAGAAAAAATTGTAACTTCTTGTGCTTCTTTCCTTTTATTCCCCCAGGCTATTATTTCAACAAATTACTTTTAGGGAGGCAATGAAAAGTTTATTTACTTAAATTTTAGACAAACATGAGAGATTCAAGTTTTCTAATGTAGTGTGTTTTATCATAAAGTTGAGGGGCTGCTGAATCTTGGAGTGAGACATTCAAGATCTTTAAACATAGAAGAGAGCTGCTCCTTAGCTTACAGCCTCATGTGACTCTACTGGGCTTGTTACTAGCCTTCCACCAAAAAAAAGAAACAGAGAATCAACTTTTCCATGTGGATGAACAGAATAGATTTTTTTTTTTTTTTTTTTTTTTTTTTTTGTAGAACACCATATAGGAAATAGTATGGAAATAATAGCTTACTGGATATCTGTGCTGTAGATTCGTACTGATACTATCGAAAGCAGTGTTTAAGAAAAGCTCTTGATAACACTTCATGACTCATAGTGCCAGGGAGACAGGCTACTGGTATAAAAGCAGTCCTCCTTTTATGCAGACTGTTCAATGTCAACAGTGGTAGGGACAATTTTATCAGGTCTTCTCCAAAGCCTGCTCTAATTTGTCTCACTAGAGGAACTACGCTGCACAAAATCTGTTGGTTGTAGGGATCTACGTATTTCAAAACTTTGCTGTACCCGACAGAGCCATCCCCTGTGCTTCTACACCCTCTGCACTGATTGTCCAAAATGCTTTATAAATAATTCAGAAGGTAACAAGAAAAAAAAAAAAGTTATGCTCTATAGGGATTATTTTTTTTATTCTCATAGGAAGGGGAAATGATGCTCCAGCCCATCAGACTAACACAAAGGCACATACAGTTTTTCACCTATTTAAGGGGTTGCAAAAACAAATCAATTATTAAAAATAAAGAGCAGGCCTGAAAAATCAGCAGATAACAGATGCCCAGATTCATTCTAGCTTTTTTGTTTCATACACACTTGGCCTTTTCCAATTTTTTCCCTTCACATTGATAGTATAACCACAGGTGTGCAGTCCCTCACTATCAGAGTTTGATTTCTGATTTCCAACTTTCAGAGTCAGGAGGCAGTGAATATTGATTCCAAAACCAGTGAAATGTGCAGGATGTTGACATGCTTTTCAAGCAGTGGGTTTCCCTGTCTTGGGCTCTTAGAAACATAGTTGTCCAAAGCAGTGTTTTTCAAGTTGTAGGTTCTGGATCCTAAGGTTATAGCTTACCTGTAAATTAAGCAGCACCAGGGCCCAGGACTAAACATTGATACACACTTGTTCATGCTGTTAAATTCTTAGCAGAGTCCTAGGCATGGTTTGAAAGGTCCACTAAGGACCTTTCTCAATAGGCAACCAGGAGGTAGCCCCCCTGTGTGGGAGGAAGGTAAAAATATTTCACACATAGATGATAGCTGGCTTCAGGATGACAGACAGTCCTTGGATCATTTTATGTATGTCTATAGATTTAGTCCAAGGGCTTGGACTAAAAATTGTTACTCTATGTGTGTATATAAGGGTAATTAAAAAAAATAAATTTTAATATCACAAGATTAGGATTTTCTGTAGATTTTTAGAGGATGTACAAATAGAAAAAGTCATCAAACAGTAATGCAGAGGGAGTTAGAAAACATTAACATTTCACTTCTGGTTTTGGTGTGTTTTCTCACTGTATACAAGACTTATCTCTTACACCATCAATATTGCCTAGCTCGGATAAATTGTGTACACATACAGTGTTTCAGACAAGAGACTTGTGAACAAACGGTGCCTTAAAAATATATGCACACATACATACGTATAAAATATAACTCAAATTTAAAAGATAGCATATCTCTATTCTTTGTTGTTAATGACCATTGTATGTGTTGGTGAAACAGAGATAATGCTGGTCTTTTCTTTCCCTTCTTTTTTTCACCCTAAGGTTTGGTTCCTCTAAGTCAAGTAATGAGGAAAGATTAAGGAAACTTAGCAAAGATGTTGGAGAGTGAAGTAAAATGCTAACATTTTTTAAACAGACTACCTGGACTTCATTTATATCTCTCATATCTTCGGTAGAAGACCATAGAAAAAGTAATTATAACAGTTAAAAAAATAACTTAAATATGAGGTTAAAGTGAGGCTATATTATGATAGTGTACTAGACATGGTGTCTGATACAAGAAAGGTGACAGAAGATAAAAAAAATGCTGGGACCTTGGAGTTATTAATTAAGGAGTAATTCTGCAAAAGGTAAAGCACTGTTCCAATAACTATAGAGAAGTCTCTCATGTTTGATCACTTGCAGTGTAGGGAGTTGCAGAGTTCCACAACGCTGCAAAATATAAGGTAGGTGGACATAATGTGAAAAAGGAGGAGAGTGAATACAAGCTTTCACTGAAAGGCCTTTAATCATTCTTGGTACAATTAAAAGCTTCACGGAGATCACAGGAAGAGATCTGTGAAGTAAGATCTGAAGCAAGAAACAGGCTGCTGAACATAAATCACTCAAATTTTTCACCAGCCATTAACATTTAGAAAGTAAAATGCTTCTGATATTGTTTGTGTGTATAGCAAGAGCCATTATCTCCTCACGGTTAGATTGTGATCTTCAGTCTTTTGGTGTTGTTAATGATGGTGTTCATCTCGCCTAACATTACACATTTAACAGTCAGGTATCTGACTTTGTGCTAGTTATTCTAGTCTCATAATGAAGGAGATAAATAGGGGCCTCTGGGTTATGGTTAGTTTTATGCTAACAAGGATGAAGTCAAAATAATGGGAACATTTGATGGAATTTCTTCAGTGGCAAACAAAGTCTTGGGAAGAGGCCAATGCTATCTCCACAGAAACCTGGTGTACACAGCGAGTTCTGCATTTCTCACCCTTTGCTCCCACAGTTTTCCCAGTAAGAGCTGTTGTCTGCAGACTGGCAAATGCACTTCAGCTGAGCACTCACACTGACAAAGATTCTCTTTGTCAGAGACAGTGGAGAGGAAAATGGGACTGCAGGACAAAGGTAAGACCCTTGAGAAAATGCCTTTCCATATAGCAGCATGAACACTTTTTAGCTTGACCTGGTCTAAATTCTGAAGAGTCCTGCAGTATCTGAAACCAAAGCCCATGTATTTTCTCCCTGATGCCTCAGTCCGCCTGCCTCAGTCTCACCATGTCTGAGGGCCTCTCCACAGCCTCCAGCAGCCAGGCATGTATTTGTTGTTTTCCTTTTGACTGTTCTGGAAGAGGATATTGGGCAACTGCATTGGGCTTACTCATAATGGGAGACATGATTGCATTAAAGATACCTTTTAGGAAAAGAATAATGCCTACTGATCTTAGCAGACTAATTGTGATAAAAGAAATACATTCCCAGAAATCTAAGGTTACCTTTTCTAATCTTAAACTTGTGATCATCTGGAGACCAGGACATAATTTTATTCCACTTGAAATGTTCAGAGGAGAAACAAGATTCTGTGCACTCAACTGTGTGTTGGTCTAGTGCTTGTAGAATATTGTCACCCTGGCTGATGTCACTCTCATTAACATTATCAAAGTCCCACCAAAGCAAGTCAAATAAGCTTGTGGAAGATCATCTCTGTCAGCTTTACTCTTGTCACGACAGCTACTATCTGTTGAAATTCCACAGAGCTACAGTGAAGATCCAAGGGCTAAGGGCAGGTATGCAATTCCTATGAATAGGAGAGCCAGCCTATAGTATAATCCATACTTGTAATGAGTGCATGTTACTCACACAATTATGGCATTAAGCCATTGGTATTTGATCATTGAACAGAAGTAGTTACGATAAGAAGACAGAAGAGGTTCCTTTTATGTCCTTTTAACTAATGACTACAAAATCCTTTTAACTATATTTTTGTATCTATTCCAATCTTTTCTTCTTTTTTCCCCTGGTAAGGTTGTGGATAGCCCACAGGTACTAGGAAGAGGCAAGGAGGGAAGGAGCTGAGCGCTGAGGAGCAATAGGAGAAAGGATTGAACAGAACAGTACTGTTTCTAGTGAACGGATGAGGCTGAAACAGCAAACCAGAGGTTTCTTCCCACTATTCCTTCCTAACCTGCATGTGAGAAGCTTCTCTCCAACAGGTTCATTAATTTCCAAATAAAAATGCATTATGTGGACCATTCTGTAGTTACTCCTTTTGTAGATTCACCAGCATGGGAACATGACAACATCAGAAAATTTTGTTACAAGCTCTGCACTGAAGGGCTAGTAGGAAAACAAAATTAATATAGTGATTGATCAGTCAGACTGCATTTCTGCCTTTGCTTAAAAAATATCAGAAGATCCTTAGTATCTTAGAAAGCTAAACAAAATTTTCTGAAGGTTTTGAACATTAATGAGGCAGGAATATTTACTAGCTGTCCTATTAGGAATTATGAAAGAAAAACGTTTTTGTCAAATTATATAATCAAGACATTGTAACTATAAAATACCAATTAATTAATTGAGGTGCTTTTATATATGCTTATATAATAACTGTAAATTTGAGTATAATTATATATACATATAAATATATACCTATTGTGATGGCTCTAGCTTCCATTCTTGTACAGATGGAAAAAGTGAAAGAGTTTCTTTGAGAAAGAAACACTTAAAGGGCAAGTTGTAGAAGAGGCTGAAGAGTCCTGCAGGTTGCATCCTTGAGAAGATATCTTCTCTTCTGTGTAGGACAAAGCATATACTGTCTTGCACATTCAAAGATGGATTGGATACTAAAACGATAAAAAGAAGGAAGATCTTGTTACTTTTTTAAAGGAGGATGTTCAATAAATTAGCCTCTGGGTAGCAGTTTTGTTGCACAGGAGGTATTTACTCTCTGAAATAATTCTAGCAAATGTCATATTATGTTTTAAGAAATTTGACATACAGATTTTCAAAGCTCCATAATTCCCACTTTAAATTTCAAATGTGACATTCACCAATGATTAAACTGTACATTTCCCTTTAAATCCTATGGGGTTGCACTGTCCCCAGGACCACAGGGCTACCTGAACAGCCTGTGCTGTTAGAGGAGGAAGCAGCTTGCTACCGTTCAGTCTACCCTATATAACATGTGTACAATCTCAGCCCTGGCGTTATTCTCAACAGACAGAACAAATCTAATCTTGGGGAATGAAGTATCCTGCATAACATTATAAGCTTGGTCATAATATAGCTCCATCTTACCTCAAAATAATGTACATTCATAGTGTCTATCCAATCACTATTTTCAAAGATATTTTATGATTCTTTGACTCAGTCTCATAAAATATGACACTTTCATTTACTAGGTAAAGTTCTTATTCTAAACATCTCAAATTATTAAAAAAGAAGAAAAGAATGAAGCTTTTATAAAGTGAGATTAAGACCTTGGACCTTGTCCTGGCAATATTTCTGCAAGTAAATTATGTGCATCATTCCACACATTTCACAAAGTTGTGTAAGAATAAGTACATACTTAAGTCTACATAAAATCAAGAGCTCAATTTATTAACTTGGATACTTGATGTAAATAGTCTGTGAGATATTCCAAGATACCCAGCTCTCATTATTAAGTCTTGTTAATATGAATATCTTGCCCTAGGTCATACAGAAATACAACCTGGCTACTTACACACCTCATGTTTTAAAGTTCGGTTTTTACGTTCCAGATGAATCAGAAAAGTCAGCATTTCAAAGAAAATGATATAGATGATGTAGAAAAAAGTAGATCTAGTGACATTTTAGACTCCTGTCAAACATTTAAGTTCTCCTATCTGGCTTTCAGTTGCCAGTCCAGAAGGGTAGAGGTTTCCTTTAAAACTTGTTTCTTGTCTGTTGTCCCATGCAGATATTTCATATATGGTAAGGTGTCTACAATAGTATAAAATTCCTGTATTTAGGCTCCTGAGTATTACTGAGTGTAAATATTTAGTTTAGAAAGTCATAGAAATATAAACCCCCCAAAGGTTTGGGATTTTTTTTCGTATCACGTAAGGATTAACAATAAACTCCATAGGCAGAAGAAGGAGAACTTAGTGGGTTCAGTTTTATTGTAATATGTAGAAATGGAAGGGGAACTCCCCAAAATCTTGTCTTCACTTTGTTTTTTGTTTTGTTTGGTTTTTTTTTTCTATTTAGGAGGGAAATTCTCCAAGCCACTGTGTCATGGTCTGAATATGTTTGTCTCAGTGCAGCTGTAGATCTTTCAATATGTGATATGCATGGCATATTGTTTCTTGGTTTTATTAACTATTTGCATTTTATTACAGTCCAGACTGTCTCTTTTGATGATGGAAATCTTTGCTACATTTGCTTACAGTTGGCACTTCAAGGCCTCTCTGTTGGTTAAGAGTTAGAAAAAAATAATTAATCCTGAATATAATTTCCTTTATATGGTCCATTTCGGGCTGATAAGAAAAATAACCAGAAAAAATCCTGAAGTAATAATATTTTTTACTGTTTCAAATGCCTCGCCACTCACTGAGTCAGAGCTCATGCCCAAATGATACATGATCTAGGCTGCTTTCTTGTTTGGAACAAAACTCTAAGGTGTCCCATAAAGATTTAAAGATTGCTGGTGAAATCTGTTGCCTTCAGGTCAACATGTTCAGCACCACATCAGCTTCAGCAGGCAAAGGGGGGAAGCTTTTTTCTTTTCTGCTAAGTGGAATAACAGGCCAGAGGAAACAAATATTCTGTGGGAAATTGTAAGAATGGATCTGTGGGTCCTGGAAATCTATCATCACTCTATCCTAATTTCTATTATATTCAGCCTTTTTTTGCTCCTATTGTGTTTGCTTAATGATCTAGTCAATACTGCCACAGTCTTTTAATTTCTTATACTAGGAAATAAAAAAGAAAGATGTGTCCATAATGTTCAGTACAATTGCTTAACTCTGTGTTAACTGCAACTAAAATCTTACATTTCCCTAGCTCCTGTAATCAGCAACTATATTCCTTAAAATGGCTGTAGAGTAGCAGCAGATGAAAAGGAAGGCTATAATCCTAAAGGAAAACTGAAAAGAATAATTTAACTTATAAAACACACCAGAAGTGGATCAAAGAGATGAATTGTCTGCATCAACACAAAAATGATAGGAAAGATAAATCACGTGTCTAATAGAAACCAACCGGAAGGGACCAAATGTTTTAGTATGGGTTGGAAGTGTGAAGTAGAAAACACCAAGAAATGTTTTAGTAGGTACACTGGCCTTTTTTTCTATCTTTCCAGCTGATGGTTATTGTTTGTTGCCGGATTGAACTAGGAAGGAAAGTTGAAGCTTTTTGTTGATCCTTTTTCAGTTACCATAATGTGTGTCTGAATTCTGATACCGCATTCTCACCTGTAACACTACATGGCTGCCACCAACTTTGCAGAGAATCACAGTGTTGATATTAATAGGCTACACTAGTGTATTATTACACTATTAGTGTAAATAGGCTAATAGCTTGTCTTTTTCTTGTGTGATAAAATATGATCTGATGAATAGAGAGGTATCCAAAGTCAATAGTTCTCCTGTGCACTAAAGTACATGCATTTCTTCCTAGACACCAAAATAGTCATACATATTGTTTAAACAGGAAAGAAAAAAAATCTTAAATTGTTAGTAAGGCAGAAGTAAAATTGAGTTACATTGCTCTTTCTATCATCCATGGAATAGTAATGTCACTTTCAATAGACAAAACGCTGCTAAGAGTACCAGTAAGATATACTTGATTATCAGCTTTGCTTAGATTTACATTCATGTAATTTTTAATTAATCAGCCTTCCAGGGAAAAGTAGATTAGAACTGCTTTATTTATCATGACATGCTGTATTTTCTAAAAATCAAAACAAATAAACAAAGCCACTCTGCCTCCCCCTCCCCCCCCGAAAAAAAAAGGAAAAAAACCCAACCAAACCACAAACGACAAAAAAACACCCCAGACCCCAGAAGGTTTGTCAGCTAGTCTCATCTCAAGAGATGAGGGACTGATGGATTACTTCGGAATCAATAAACTGTTATTACTATAATAGTTTGCATGTATTATTTCATGCATTCTTTTTTGCTGAATAACAGTGACATGCTTCTTGTATAACACACAACTAATGACAACCATTGCTTCAAAGACCTTACAAAATTGTGGCTGTCATTTGCAAATTTATATTCCTCTAGGCAGGGAAGGTTCTCAAAGAGCAAGTCACCAAAATGTGTAACATGCAGCCCCATCCCAATGCCAACTTGATAGAACTTTTGCCTAAAGATTTATTTATATATAACCATTTATGTTACTTAGGTAGGGCATTTCTTTTGAAGCTTTCAGAAGTACTTTCAAGTCTTAACTACTTCATAAAAAGCAAGTGACCTCCACAACACATAGCTGTCAATTTGCATGAGATATCACCTCCAGTCTAAACTTCTCACTAAGAGAGGCAGCTGTGCTCTGACAAATAAGATTACATGTCTTTGCCAATGAAAACTGGATTTTCATGTCTCCTGTAAGCAGTAAGCTTGAAAAATATCTGTAGCAGTCCATCTGATCAGATAAAACTCGCAACTTTGTTCCTCAAGGTAGTTTGCCCTTCAAATTAAAATAGTCCTCATGCCTTCTTATTTTAACAGTTGATCTGCAAAAACATTTTGAGTATTTTTTAAGACACATCAGTATATCTGTTTCAGAATGTTAGACAACTGAAAAGTCACTGTGACTTTGAGATCATCTTCCTTACTCCCATAGTATTTCCTTTAAGAAAAATCTGCGTATCTTCAAGAAAAGTGCAAGCTCCTTTAACCTAAAAACTGGGCATACAGAATTGCCAAAGTTTCATCAGAGGAAGAAACAAGATTGCATTAGGAAAGTGAAACATTAGTAGAAGTAAAATAATCAAACTTCTTAATACATTTAAGTACATTTAATTCACAATGGATGTAGATGCATACATCCGTGGATAATCAGAGTTTTTAACTATTAGCATGTACATGCTGATTTTCAAATAGTGGTGGGTTCATTCATGAAAAACATTCATTACCATTATTTGATTACTCTGTGTTTCTAGCTTCCTTTTTTTTTTTAATTTTACTCTTACTGATATTGAATGTTTCAAAGCCTCAGCTCTCACAAATCCACATCTTCCCTTTTTTTCCTCAAGTTCAAGTTAGCAGTTATTTTTAAAATTCTGAATTTTGAAATACTCTGTATCAATAACACTCTTAGTTCAATAACTGGCAAGGCGTGTAAACCTATTTAGACAAAAAAAGAGTTTATAGATCCTATAAAAGTGGAAGAGATGAAGTGCTAGGCCAAATAAGCTTTCAAGTAACCATGGATTCCTTACCTTGTTAAACAATCTAAAAGAGATTTGAATGCAGGATACATGGCAAAGTTACATAATCAAAGATGTTAAAAAAAATAGTTTATTTTTCTCTTCTATCATTTTGACCTCCTGTTTTATCTCCTGTATCTTACAGCTAAATGCTACCTTATTGCATCAAAACTGGAGCACTGACAAAAGTCCAGTTGCTTTTAGGTGACATATGTAATACTCAGGTACTAATTCATGTAGTTACATAGTATCTGGATACCAACAGAATCACATTACAGCTACCTATCTCAGATATGGACACTTTAAATCTTTCACTTAGCATTCTTCAGATATTCTTAACTCATAAATATATTCTCCCCATTTTTTCAGACACTTTTGACACTGGTTATACTTTCCACAGTTATACCATCCATAAGCTAACCAATTTTTGCAAAAAAGACAAAAGTCACTCTTCATTAAAAAGTTTATAATAATAACTAGTGCTAGATTGAGACAACAGCGACCAACTTTTAATGTTACACCTGACATTGATCAGTGAAGTTTGGAATGAAACAATTTACTGTTTTGTTTGCTCAGGGCTAGGCTGACAGTAGACCCTAGCCCTGAGGACATGATGGTATGTACATAACCTCTGGCCTCCAGTGTATAGTCAGTTACTGGACAGCTGTGAACAGTGCAGCACAGTTCCCCAGCCTTCTAAGATTTGCTGCCAGAGCTGCAGGCACAGAAAAAACTTCCAGCCACTCTTCTTCATTGCCAACTTGACCATACAAATGGAGTTTGTTTTTCTTCACACGTTTTTTAAATTGTGTGCAGGTTTAATCAAGAGATGAGGTGGGTCCTTTCATGGCTGTCTAACATCAGTTATTTTCTCTCTAATATTGATTTATATTCCACATTTGTCACTGAGGCCAAAAAGTCAATAAGCTATCATAGAGAAAAATGTGCTTTTCCTTAGGTAATCATAAGCTAAAGGTGTGGAGAGGGTGGAAAAGAACATCTGACAGGCTTGTAACCTTTGGATTATTTCCTCTATTTGGAGATGTATTCATCTTGCCTCTTTAAATCATGTGTTAGAAATGTTCTGGTTTCCTCGCTGATGTTTCATTTGCATATAGTAGCCAGAAGTAATGTCCAAAATAATGCTTTCAATAGACTCCAGCTGGCTAGGAAAATTAGATTCATTCTGGAAGATTATGACTTGGTCAAAGCTATCTGTGCCTTTTTCTGACTTGGCCATTGCAATTGATCGTTCCTTCTAGGTATAAAGCTTGGGAACTCTGACTAGTACTGAACCCAAACAGTGCTACTCAAGGCATTCAGTGGTCTAGTTCCAGCTTATCTAAATTTAAAAATGAAGACTTCCGTGATGTTAAATTTAATTTGTACAGAAAAAAAACAGCTTTCTCAAGATTCTCCAACTGTAGAAAGCACCCATCTGGAGACTAAGGCCCATCACAGAAAGATTTTTATTTTATTCTACTCCATGTCTTTTTGACATGGTCTTCTTTAACTTGGAGTATTGGTTATGTATGTCCATGTAAAAGTGTATGTGCAGACATATAGATGGATATAGAGATATGTAATGTAAAAGATCTCAAAATATAATATATTGATCTCCCACCGTTCATGATCTTGAAAAGAGAATACCTGAGAGAGTTAATCATATTACTTAATCTACCAGAGACAGATTCTTAGGTATTATGGTGATACTGATGACAAATGAAGTAGGCAAGAGAAGAATAGAATAGGAAGGATGTCAGAGCCTGGCCCATGTAATCCAATAATCTGTCCCAGTAATTTGTCCAGGCATGATTCCTCTGTGATTCTCTCTCTCTTTTCTGAATGGAAAGAAAGGAGATGGAAAATATTTCAGTCCTCATCACTGTTAGCGCAGGCAGAATAACAACCTTGGGTAAGGTTAAAGTCAAGACTCTGTGGTCTATATTCTTTCTACTAACCATTTATTGTAGGACGAAAACGGCAGAAAAACAATTCTTATTTATACCTGTACAGATGGTACTAAGAACCAGGAAAAGAACACAAAATGTCCACTAAGGGTCTCACCCTCCCTAGTGCAGTCCCACAATCAGTGGTGAAAACTAATTTTTAAACCTGTATACTCTTCATGTCATTGATAAGAGTGTTTATTATGTTATTATTATGTGAGATTTTTTAAAAACATAAATAATTATGTGTGTGCCAGTTGTTTGCAGATAAAATTAACATGTTAATGTATACTCTATTTATTTATCAAATACCATCCTATAAAAGTTTTTGAGGTGTGGCTGTGGTATCTCCAGGTAACTTTTTTCTCTCTGAATAGAAAATCAATACGTAAATGAACACAGTTCTTCACTAACTAGGATTCTGGATTCTGACATGACAGAGTGTTTCACTGTTAGAGAACTATCATTTATGGTATTAATCATCAGTAAAGGTGAGCTAAGAATGTTTGACAGATTTCAGGGAAAAAAAAGAGCAGTTAGTGTCTGTTTCTGAAAGTGAATTGTCTTGAAAAATAATTTGATTCTTCAGTGTTCACAGTGTTTAATCAGTAGACAGAATAATTGATAGTTTTATTGCTCAAGTAAATTACCATATATGTATCTCTATATATTGCAAAGATATTCTTAACTCTTCAGTCCCTGCAACTAATAATCCAGAGCTACACTTGATAATGATAAAACTCTTTCATAAATTGCTTTCCTGGGTGCAGTCACATGTAAGAAATTTACTCAAATGCGTCTGCAGTAATATGTAACTGCAAGCCCATGCTTAAATCAGTGTTGCTGTAGATGACTGAATTCATTCAAAGGAGAAGAGAAAACCAGCTATGTCTGCAGAATAATGTTCTTACTCTTGACTCCCTGCTAGCATCTTCCTCTGTTTGATCCTGTCCTTACAAACCTGTAATCATCAAGTTCCAGGCAGTATGCTCTTTAATGTGAAAATTGAAATAGGCTGAGAAGATTACTTCAAAACTTAGGTAGCACAGGATTGTACCCTGCAGTGTGATGTGATACAATTCAGAGACAGTCAGCTGTAGTGCTGCTTAAATTGCGGACATATGGAATGGGATCAAAAGAGTCCAGCAGGCATTGTGGGAATGCTGCCAGGAGGATCTTGCAGGAGAGTGTTTCATTGTCACCTTCAGTTCACGGAGATAAAAGCTTAGCAGGGAGCAAGTGAATAGTGTTGGTGCTGATTACAGAAGGCAAGAAGAGCTCCTAGAGGGAGGCTGTAAAAATAGTAGGTTCGAAGTTCTAAGTGACACTGCTAATTTAGAAGCTTTCATCCCCTGTCTAGATTTCGTTATTGATGACATCTTAGTAAGTAATGTGTTTGTGCAAGGACCTGTCTCTGAATGATGGAAACTCAATTACACCTTGTATTAATGTGGGTTGATTAACTAGCGGTCTTTCTCCAAAATGCAGTGGCCCTTGATATTTTTTATATCACTGAAAGGTGGCACTTTTCTGTGGATGTTCACATGCTAAAAAAAATATGCTCAGGATGCTTTTAAAACTGTGTTTCAATGCTAGATTTATCTATTCATATGTGAAAAGTTCTAGTGGGGCACAATCCAGAAATAATGTTTCTTTTAAAGGAAAGTCTTGTGGTTTAGATCCAACTGACAACTAAACACCATGCAGCCTCTCACTGACTCCTCTCCCTCGTAGGATAGGGAGGAGAAAATATAACAAAAGGCTCAAGGGTTGAGACAAGGACGAGGAGGGATCACTCACCAATTCTGGTCACAGGCTAAAACCAAACTTGACTCGGGGAAAAAACATCAATTTAATCTGAACAACAACAATACTAATTTACCAAACAAATCAGAGTAGGATAATGAGAAATACAACCACATCTTAAAAACACTTTCCCCCAACTCCTCCCTTCTTCCTGGACTCAGCTTTGCTCCCAGTTTTCTCTAACTCCTCCCCACTAGAAGTGCAGGGAGATAGGAAATGGAGGTTGTCATCAGTTCATCACATGTTATCTCTGACGCTCCCTCCTTGGGAGGAGGACTTCTTACACTCTTCCTTTGCTCCAGCTTAGGGTTCCTCCCACGGGAGACTCCAAGAACTTCTCTGACATGAGTCCTTCCCTCAGTCTGAAGTTCTTAATGAACTGTTCCAGCATGGATCCCTTCCACGGGGTGTAGTCCTCCCAGTGACTGACTGTTGAAGCATGGGCTTCACTTGCAGTCATAGACTTCTTTGGGCACAGTCACCTGCTCCAGCGTGGGGTCATCCACAGGCTGCAGTTGGATATCTGCTCCACTGTTAACCTTCATTACCTGCATGGTATCAGGTTGCCACCTCATCACTAGCTGCATGGGAGTCTCTGTTCTGGCACACCTCCTCTCCTCCTTCCTCGCTGATCTCGGTGTCTGCAGAGTTGTTTCTCTCTCACATCCCACTCCTCTCCTCCTAGAAGCTTCTCACAGAAGCCACTTCTGTAGCCCCTCCCTTGCTACCAAAACAGCACCACACAAACCCCAACATAGACTTCAGATGCATATATATTCAATGACTAATAAAAATAATGCAATGGTAACAGTTTATTTATTTTGTTACACTGAGATTTCAAGCATAATCAATTCTCAGGTATTATATCTGATTGAATGGAGTAAATGGACTAGATATGTGATGATGTTAAGAGCTCATGTTCTCCTATCCTTGACTATTACTAAATGGCTAATGGCACTTAAATTAGCATTCACATGATCAAAACACATACATATTTGAAGATACAAATATAGAAATAAAGAATCATATTTTTTCTGTGTTTCAGATAAGATAATTCTGTATTTCAAGACACTGAACACTCAAGTAATGCCAAATATAAATAATATTGAGGTGAATCATCTCCTAATAAATGAAAAATGCATATTATACTGAGAATATAGATTGAAAAGTGTTGTAAACTTTCTTCTTGCTACATGTTTAATCTAAATTGTTATTCAGGCTGTTTACATATTATAGAAATTATTACTTCACTGTTTGTCATGACATGAAAAAAAGAGGCCTGGAATACTGTTTGACAGGAAAGATACAGAGCAACAATACTGAGACTCCCATCTCCAGACAAAGTAGAGCCTGTGTAACTCAAAAGGTAATGTAGAATTCTATTGACCTCCATTGTACGTGCAGAAAAGGAGTGATTAGTAAAATGGACAGAGAAAGACTTCTAAGAGGTTTTTTTTAAAAATACAGATTAATTATATTTCTATAGGATAAGAACTTAATGGGAATATTTTCCTCCTTCAGGCATAGCATGGGTTTGAGACTAGTATAAATAAAATGTAAATTAACTAAAACCATTACAAGCCATTTTACTGGGCAGAAATTTTTGCAAGTTTTAATATGGTGACCTGACTTTCAGAAAAAATGGAATTTTAAACCAAGTCATCTTCTGGGCAGTAGTTATTCTAATGCATGTGGCATCTCTAAAAATCATGAAGATTATGTTTATTAGTAATGCTGTACTTGTTCTTTTACAGAGAAAGAAGATAAGCCGTATTGCTTCCACATTAAAGAAGTCTATCCTGAAACTCCTCCTTACTGAATTTTTTTTCCCAAAATTTAGTCTTAATTTAGATGCTCAAGCGAGTTCACATTTTCTTAAATTTTGTGGGCACCTTTTATAGTTGTGCTTATTATTTTTCAATCTTAACAAATTCCTACTCTTCTTGAATGGAACAGGATGAAGTTTGACATTTCTCCATCTAGACGGCCAAGCAAAAGGCAATCTAAATGTTCCTAGCTCAGCCTAGGCATTGATATCTAAATCCTACTGTCCTCTATGAATCCAAATCCTCCTATATCCTAGAAGGATAGAATTCCCTAGCAGGGGCTATGTTCTAGTTTCAGGTTCCAGATGGAAGTTCCCAAGCTCAATTTCACACCATATTGCACACAGGTAGAAGATACTGGAAATACTTGTCATTACAGTCACTTTCAACACTAATATGGGTTCTCCAGTGCTCTAACACCACATCAGACTTCTAATATCTTTTCCACAAATGTCAGATTACATGCTAAGCATTCATTTCAATTTTTCTTGAAGTTATACTAAGATTTTCCATCAACAAAGTACTCAACAAATGTTAAAAGTTATTAAAATAATAATAGAATCACAGAATCACTCTGGTTGGAAAAGACCTTTAAGATCATTAAGTCCAACCACTAACCTAACTCTACCACATCAACCACTGAACCACGTCCCTTGATCCCACATGTTCATGTCCTTTAAGCGTCACCAGGGATAGTGATTCGACCACCTCCCTGGACAGCCTGGTCCAGTGCTTGTCAACCCTTACACCATGTGTCTGAAGGTGTTGTCCAAATGCTTCTTGAATATTGTCAGGCTCACTGCCATTACTGCTTCCCTGGGGAGCCTATTCCAGTGCTCCACCACCCCCTGGGTGAAGAACCTCTTCCTAATATCCAGCTTAAACCTCCCCTGGCACACCTTCCTACCATTCCCTTGGGTCCTATCATTGGTCACCAGAGAGAAGAGATCAGCGCCTGCTCCTTCCCCTTCCCTAGGGAGGTAGCAATAAGCTGCGATGAGGTCTCCCCTCAGTCTCCTCTTCTCCAGACCAAGTGACTTTAGCTGCTCCTCATATGACATCCCCTCTAAAACCTTCACCAACTTCAGGGCCCTCCTCTGGGCACATTCCAGCAGCTTTTTATCCCTTTTGTACTGTGGCACCCAGAACTGCACACAGTACTCAAGATGGGGCTGCACCATTGCAGAGTAAAGCAGGATAATCACCTCCCTCGACTGGCTGGCTGCCGTTCTTGATGCACCCCAGGACTCGGTTGGCCCTCCTGGCTGCCAGAGCACACTGTTGGCTTATGTTCAACTTGCTGTCAACCAGAACCCCCAGATCCCTCTCCACAGGGCCGCTCTCTAGCCTCACTCCCCAGAAAGTATGTATGTCCAAGGTGCAAAATCCGGCACTTGTCCTTGTTAAACTTCATGTGATTGGTGATTACCCAGGGTCCCTCTGCAGGGTCTCTGCTCTTGAGAGTGTCAACTGTTGCCCCCAGTTTGGTGTCATCTGCAAACTTAGTAAGACTTCAAGTCCTGCATCTAAGTCATTTACGAATATATTAAAGAGTAGTGGCCCTAAGATGGATCCCTGCGGAACTCACTAGTGACTGGTCACCAGCCAGATGTAAACCCATTTACTACAACCCTTTGAGCTTGACCCATCAGCCAGTTGCTCACCCATTCTATTGCTTATCCATCTGGATGCTGGACATTTTGTTTAGGAGAATACTGTGAGAGACAGTATCAAAGGCCTTACTGAAGAGGAGAAATCCAAGGATATACCAACTTGTACCTGAAGGTTGAATACACATCTGGCCGCCATTTCAAAAAAGGCATAGTTGAGTTGGAAAAGCTTCAAAGAAGGCCTATAAAAATAATCAGATTCTCTGAACATTTCTGTCACAATTTTTCTTAGTTTATAAAAGTCTACCCTTTTGTAATTCAGCAGTTTTTGTCTGCCCTTCAATGTACTTTGAATAAAATTAACTTGTATATAAATAACTTCCTCCAAGGTTATTTTATATAACTAGCTCTTCCTTAGTGTCTTCACAAAGTATCAAAATAGTATCTCCGTTTTTAGGTCACTTGTCACATGGTGGAACAATTTAAGCAGGTGCTTAAATTCAAGCATACAACTGCTCTTTGATGCACTGATGAACTTCTTTACAGTTAAATAATTAAGTCACATGGACTTCCTATCTGTCAAGTGAAAGATAAGCCACAGAAACTGGGATAGTCTTTTAGACATCTCAGTACTTTGTATGGAATGAAATAATGAACAAATATGAAGCAATTTATATAACACATGTCTTACTGATATTATATCTTTATGTTTTATTTCACTCTGTCAAAGCAAAATTAGGTTTTATCTGAGTCAGAATGTTGTATGTGAACTTGCTCTTCTAATCTCTGTCCACATCATTCTTTTTATAAGATAGTATTCCATATAAATATCTCATTGCATATTCTAAATAGTGGCTACTGGTAAAAGTTACTTTAAATGTCAACAAAAGACAGTTACTGTGTATGCAATGCATATACCACATCTATAAGGAAAAATACAAGGTACAGAGTTTGTAAAATCGTGTTTGTAGGGCACCCCATGGTGTATCTGTATAATACAAAATTCTCAAAGAGGAAAGGTGATTCTCATTCAATTTTTTTTTTCCATTGACTTCGAAGGTAGCCTGAGTTAGCCAGCGAAGGTGTAGATGTCTACAAAGTAGAAGACAAATGTATTCCATCCAGGACTCTCCTATTTGAAACAGTAATGAAAATTTCGCTACTTTAGCTGATGTAGGAAAAGAATGTCTATGCAGTTCCGTTCACTTTGTAAATAAAGAAATTAATAAAATACAGTATATTAATGATTAAATTTATCCTTAAGAAACACTTATACACCTTTGGTAGGTTCTTTTCACTCTATTACTTTTTCTGTTTCTATCCAACCTATGTTTGTCCAGCGTTACTGCTACTTTGCAGAGTTTGATAACCCCTTGTAGTGAATGGAGATTTATGTCTCATTGAGACAGTGAATTTCCTTTCCCAGAGATGCTTTGTGGCTCCCATGAGTCTTTGCAGCTGCTAGGACTGCCGGGAATGGCTGAGAATTGCCTGGATTCTTCTAGAAGCTGAAGATAATGGTCAGTATAAAAGCAGGAGGGGGGCTCCTCCCCTTTTTTTTTTTCCGCCTGTGCCACCACAGAGAGAGAGCAATTCCCTTCCCCACTGGGAGTTGGCCGAAGACCAGGCTGATAGCCGGGAATGGGCAGTGATTCTTCCACCGTCTGATATATATTGAGAATCTAGACGAACTGCTCCTACCTGCATAGCAAGCCGTGAGTCCAATTCTCTAATCTGCCTCCCCCACAGTCACAAGCCGGGAACAAGAAGCTTGTA
>VZZY01022196.1:0-10856 GCA_013400335.1 Eurystomus gularis | reverse complement strand
TCTTACTTTGTGTTCCGTAGACTTCCAGAAAGGAAGCTTTCAGAAAAATATCAAGCATTATCAGATGTATTACAAAAACATGAGAATTAGCAGTGGTAGCTTTAGTCTATGTTTGCCAGAGCTCAGCTAAAATAATGTATTTTCCAGTTTATGGATCCCCCTGCTCCCACCTTCTTTGTTGTTTTTTTTTTCCACAGGAGACTGTGGATGCCTGTATCATGTCTAGTCCAGAAACCTTTTTTTTTCCGAAATCCTTAAAGCACAGGTTAAAATGAGTGGAAGAACCATGAACAAAGAACCTTTTCCAGCTACGTTTTTCTGCTGAACCAAGAAATAAAAGTTTTTCTTTATCAAGTTTTGGTTCTAAAATATTCTCCAAGTGGGACCCATGTCGCATGAACATTTATAGTAAGTATTTTCACACATTTCATGTTAAAACAATAAATGGCTGCTTCTGTTCAGAGCTTTCATTTGGGCTTTCCTAGAACATTTTCACCATGACAATTCCAGTACTGATATGCATCCCTAACCAGAAAACTTTCTGTGATATAGTCACTTAAGCAACGAAAATAATCAGTACTATATAACACTGCTAACACTTCTGTGAAAAGAGGTATCTTCCTTTGGGCATCATAATACAAAAAAAAAAAAGGTAGAAAATAATACAACACATACTTTCATTCAATAACTGATGGTGTATACTTCTCTTTACAGCCTACAACAGGAAAAAAAGAAGGATTTTCAAATAATTACAGAGGGCCACATGGGGGAAAAGTGATACAGAAAGATAGAGGATGAAGAAGGATTATTAGAATAGGCTGGTCTACTGCTCATTATCACTGTAGTCTTCCTCAAAACACCAAAATACCCAAACCATAACACCTGTGAAATGAGGAGTGTGTCTGAGCATATTACAGGCAATTTGCAGAGAACACTGGACAGCAATTACAAGTTTGCTTTACTGATCAGCTCTTTCCTTTCATTTCTTTTTTTTTTCTCTCCCTCCAGCTTGCTGACTTATTTTCCACTGTAATTTATTTCTTAACAGTTAGGGTTTAATAAAAGACAAAGTTCATCATTTATTTCTAATACAGTTATCCCCTCCATTCCCTCCATAATAAAAAAAAATCTAGTGCTCCTTTCAAAATCACAAGGGTTCCACTGGTCAGTGATTAATGTTAACACTTACTATATTTTTTTTTTCAGTGGCTATTTTCACATTAAGGTCAGGCATAATTGTTTAAATGAGGAAGCTGACTTATCATTCAAAAAGTAATTCTTCATTGGGGCACATTAGGTGGTAAAAATCAATGACAAGGATAGTAAATTGCCTGGGAGGGTTCAAAACAGATTCAAGATAAAGGAGAGAGAGAGAAAGAGGGAGAGAGAGATTAAGTCAAGACAGCATCTAATGCTTTTGCCAAACACTTCAGCCTCACCCTATTTGACGTTGATCTAATAGTCGACCATTTAATTTCCAGGTCGCAGTGCCAATCTTTTGTCACCCCTGTTGCCCCATATCAAACTTTCAGGAAACAAAACCCCTGAAAGCAGACAATCAATAATGAGATCAGCAGATTTTATCTTAAGAGAAACAGGACTTGCCTGCTTTGTTTGTGGAAGGTTGTTTCTCTGAATGCTTCAGCTAGGGCTGCTTGTCAGTAAGTGACTGTGATGTGCACAGCATGATTGAACGAGACTAGATAAAGTCACCAGAAAATGTGGCAGTGGAAAGGAAAACACATAAACTAAGGGGTGAAAATATACCACATCATGTGTGGCCACACAGTTCTTATCATATGTACTCTTCTGGCATGTCATCTCAAATTATTATTATTGCATTTTAGATGTCTCATAGGTGGTCATATGCTAAGTACATTTTTACCTTGCAGTTTGAGGATACCACAGTATTCCTAAGTTTCAAGATATTAAGAACTGTATAGTTCTCCATACTAGTGACTTTTTGTTGCTTTGAGCTATTATATCGCTTAATAAGTATGCTGTGGACTAATGACTTTGCTGTATAGCTTGTTCTTTCCACTGTTTCTAGACTTATTTCTGAACAAATTGGTAGAGAGACAGGGAACACACTAGAAGATACACTTCAAATATTTTAACAAGATTTTATGTATAGGGGCCCACTCTAGGAAATCTACTCGATGGATTTGTGATGTTGATACTGTGATGATCATGTAGTGTCAGTGTCTACTCTCATATGAAATTTTGCAATTAGAGTACACCTTCGCTGAAATAATCTATCATCACTTTTACTCCCCCTTCATCTCAGCAAATTGGTATTTCAAAAAGCTAAGAATCACAAGTTTTAAAATAAAAAGTACATTTCTGACAAACCTAACTACAACCAAAATTAATGTCAATGTAGAAAAATAATGACTCTATATATTACTTTTTCTAGCTTTACTCTTTTACCTTAAAGCTGTGCCAGTCTGGTCACAACATTTCTTTTCATAAGGCACAGTAGAATAAATATTCACTTTGCACCACCTCTTTTCATTTTTATTTCCATTACAGCTGGTATGAAAACCATTGTTAGCTAAAAACAAGCTTTCAGAAAATTTTCATAGAAAAGAATTTTTCACTGAAATGAATACTGAGTCCTTTACAAAGGCAAAGGTCCATGTCTTTTTAGCCACAATGAGGTGCTATTCAGTTATTTCACTTAATAGCAATAGAGATGTGAATGAGAATTGTGAGCATGTGTTTTACGCTTGTTTTTTACATTACTATGAATAAAATAGTATGGCAGAAATAACACCCTTGCTTTACTTGCCAAGAACATGGGATTATTTTTTTTCTCTAGTTATTCAGTTTGCTCAAGAAAAAAAGCTGTATGCAATCTACAAGTTTGGGGAGAAAACAAGTGTTATTGCTAAAGCTTAGAAGATGCTACCTCAGTGGTATAATTAATAGCTTCAAAACCTGTGTTAAAATGTAGGGCAATTTAACTAAAAATACCCTCTTTTTTATTTAAAATGACACAGTATACAAATTTAGGAGACAGAAAGAAAATGGATTAATCTAACAAATAGTTACTCTGCAGATCCCTACACTTAATTTCCTATGCTTTTAATTTCTACTTCTCTTCCAGATGATTTTCACTTCCAAGAAACTGAGTAGTTTGTTCCAGATCTTTAAAAATGTCTGTTTCTAAGGTGAATGTTATTTCTCTGAGCTGAATGATGATTTAAAGAGGAATTTGTGCCCAGGGCATTGACCTTGGTGGCCTTTTTGTACATTACAATTCCAAAGGAAATCACAAAAGAAGATGGGCTTACTGTAGTTAATGAGATTCCTCACCAAAAACACTAATCTGGGTTAAAACTAAAAGAATGCTGATAAGGATATTACAGCTCATACTGAGAACAAGAAAGGTGCACTGCTAAGATCAATTGTGGATGTTAGGAGGTAGTCTTCAATAGTGGTTTTTTAAAAAAAATATCTATCAAAATGGGTGTTTGACAAAAAGCCTTTTAGATGAGGAGCTGCTAAAATAGAATAAAACATATCATTTTTACTTTTTTATATTGTACCAGGTACAAATCAACCAATATTAGCAGAAGTTTAACATCACTTTAAAAGAAAGAGATTGACCTACTGAGAAAGTACATGAGTAAATGTGTAGCAATACACTGATTATTACTGTTTCCCCTCAGGCAAATACCTCTCTCTTAAGCATGTGCTTCACTGGAACATTTTGTTTTATTACCTTGTGAGATAAGTGGGGAAAAAAGCCTTTAATACCTGGGGAATTAAAAAATTCAGACTTGTCATATCAGTGTCTGTTCTCAATTTCATGCAGGGCGCATAATTATAACCGTGTTTAAATTGAGCCCAGAAGAAAGATGGGTTCAAGTGCAAATTAATTTCAGATTATCACAACAAAGGCAATCAAATCTCAACAAGCTTGCCAGCAAAATACTTTGCAAAGGTCCCCAGGTCCCTTCCCACCCCCAACTTACAACAAAGACCTTTCAGCTCAAATTAAGCTAATGATCTAATACAACATTTCTGCCTACCTTTTTGAGTTTTATTATTTACTCAGATGTATGTACTAAGCTAGTGAAAAAATGGAGGAAAAAGAGGAAGAAAAGGTGACATAGAAAGGTCAATGTTTAGTATCAGTAAAGTGACAAAATAAACAGTCAACAGCTCTGACAAAGTCTGCATGTCGTCAAATTGTCTTATTCTGTGGAAACTATCAGAGTGAATTGACAGCGCTGAAAGAACTTGAAATTTATCTGAACCCCTTCTCATACAGACAGAATCCAAAACCAAATAGCATGGCTCACCTCCTCCACCTATCTATCAGCACAGCTTTTATATAAATCCAACATCTTACTCTATCCTATGGGAACCTGCTGGGGAATGAAGGGAATCAAGTGCTGAAAAAATTCAAGTCAAGCCTCATTACCTCCTCATTACCTTTGCAAAAGTGGAGTGAGAGAAAATTTTATCTAGGGAACAGAAGCTTGGGAATCTCATTCAGAGTTCTGTCTGGTTATTGCACAGCCAACCATGGAGCTCTGCCTCTGTGGGATTAAAGTTTTCTTCCCATTTCTCTATAGTAATGATCCACTCATTAAGGTTTTTAAGGTAAATTACCATCACTTATCATTATGCCAGTCACTAAGTAAGCTGCATTAAACAAGGAATGTCAGTCGTACCCTTTGCTTTTCTTTCTCCCCAGTTATCATGAGGAAATAAAGAACACACATTTCACAGTTGGTTTTATAATTCTATATTAATTATATTTTCCCACTTGTATTTGTTAGACCCTTAGGGCAGACATATTAGATAGAAATATAAATTACTTTGAAAAAAAAAAAAAGTATACATACAGGTATGTAACTCTGTCTTCTTGAAAAAAAACTTGAAACATGATTTCTTTTTTGCAGTTTATTTTCATATTCTCTTTGCTTGTATCTAAGGATTTTATGTACCATCTCACCATAGCATGTAAGAGCTATTCATCTTGCTACATTCAAGTTTGGTTGTTATAATTTGCTTTTTAATTATTCAACTACCCTTTTTGTTTAAAATCACTTCTTTTGTCAGTTTATCCTTTATTATGCAAATTGTTGATGCAAAATAAAAATGCCCCACATTCACCCTATTTTGAGCTTTTTGTAATGTTCAGTTCCTTGCTTCCTCATTCTTTACCATAAAAGTCTTGAAGCTTGTCTTTTTTTTTTTTTTTCTTTTAGACTCAGCATTTCCAGGCAAAATTTTATGGGCATTTTTAAATTCTAAGGCAAATTTGTTGATCTTTGAGATTGCATGCTTCCTTTGGGAAATTTCTGATTGTTTGTTATCACTTCTCAAACAAACGCATTGGAAGTTTGTTTCATAAATAAACACATTAAAAGTCCTAACTATGTCAGCAATTGTTTTGTTTTGCCAACAGAAAAATGATCTACAAGAACTATAGCCCCCCAGGTATTCATTTGCTTTTCCTATTTGACTGGAAAGACCCTTGAACCTGCCCAATGTGTACCTGTTCCTGTCATGAGGCACTGGGTGATAGCCATCAGTCCACTGTAGACAACAAAGGCCACAGGTCTAACCACCCCGGAACAACCATGCTTCCAAGGTGCTATGAGCATGGAGGAGTGTTAAAGCATTAGGAATTACTATTACAGAGGCTTGATTGAAAATACCAGAGCACAACCTTTTGCAAGAAATACATACAGAAGGGAAGAAAAGGATGGGAGAAGATAAAGGGCAGGAATGACAAAGGCAATCAGAATAGACCACAGAGGGAAATAGGGAGCAGAAGAGCTGGGAACTCTCATGGTTCCAATAAAATGTCAGCCTATATCATGTTACACACATGTAAACATAAACTTATACCAAGGGCAAACTGTCTCCAAAACTGTAAAAGACTTTAGTTTCTCTGATATCAGTTGCATTTCCAGACTTACCTCTCTTTTCCTATGTGATGTTTTCCTCCCTCTTCCTACATTTCCACTTCCTTTTCTACCAGTTAGAGGTCCCATATACAATAAAATATGAAAGTTTTTTCATTAGTTTCTTAACTATAATATCTACCCCTTGTTTCAGATATCATTTTAAAATGCAGGTGTTTCAGCTAAAATAAAACAATTGAAATCTGGCATAAAATAGAGTACATTTGAAAATTATACCATGGAATGATTCATGTTTCTGCTTGTTTATGTTATTGCTAATAGTTTGGAAATTTCAAAAGAAGTAATCTTCTAATAGGGTTTGTAATTTTCCAACTTTACAGTTTGTGTAATGCTTGTTCTCCATCAAATCTACAGTAATTATGGGTTGGGGTACCATATGCTCCTGTGACATAAAAAAGTGAAACTGATTATTATGCAGGTAGTGATACTTTGTGGAGCCATCAACCTCTGTTGTCATATTTCTGAAAGTCCATTTTAACCCTTCTGGCAGATAAAATCTTGAAAATAAATCTCAAGTGCCTCCAAAGACTCTGAAACCAAAAAGCAAATAGAAAGAATCAATGTTGCATTATCTTTTAAAAGATGTTGATTATAAACCGGTCATGTGAGGCCTGTCTGGCACCATCCAAATGTGACAAAATGGATCGTAAAATGATTCAGTTTATCTTTTTTGCTACCAATCAAGTCACATTTTAAAATCACACACTTCGCTTTACCTAGGCTCCAGCTAACCACATTTAGATTAATGTGACAATTATAAATGTATAGTTACTGTCTGTAACACCTCTGATCTTGAAACTACTTCAAAATATGCCTAGCAGTTCTTTTTGCATGTGGAAAAACAAAGTCCTTATAGGACTACAGTTGGTTAGAATGCAGTCAGAAACAGCACTATTGCAGGCTGGGGAGATATGAACTGCATCATGCACAAAATATCGATGAGGGTACCTGGTTTGGAGAATGCAAGAGAAAATGATAAAACCAACCACTTTAGACTAGGTTCTACATTAAATTCAAGCAACCTATTTATCTTGGGGTTTATGTTAATTAAAAGCATAAAACTGGTCTACATAATGTTTTCGTGTTCAGTTATCTGTGCTTTAAAGTTCTGGTGCTGATGTTTTCAATACTAACTATAAATCTATGTAATGTCTTTTAATTCCTAAATATTAACAATCAAATATTAGCTAATATCCACTAATATTCAGGGGCAATTAATCAAAAGACTGCAAGATACAATCATATGACATGAAGAAAATACAGTAAAATAAAATTGCATGGAGAGAAAATGTGCTTTTCCCTTTAACATCTAGAATAACCATGTATTTGCTGCTGTAAATGCTCTATAGGCATTCTTGTGTGCAGCACAAATAGATAGCCCTCTTGTCAATGAAGCACTTATTTGGTTCTAGGTTGACAGTGGAAATACCTTCCCTGGGTTTTGGTTCCAAAATGGGTACTGATTATATACCAATACATATTTTTAGATTGCATCTGATTATAACTTCGGTTCTACAAGCATTTTGTGACAGGAATTACACGAAGGATTGGCCCATTCTGTGGATAAATACAAATGAGAATAATATACAAATAAATAGGAATGGGAATGTTATCATTTTAGAGAGTTACGTACATTTCCTCAGACAGGATAATTTACTGAGAAGCAGTAGATTATTGTGTTACACTCAAGGTGTGGGAAAGGCTGCAGTGTTTGTGCAATTTTTACACTGTAAAACATAAACTACAGTAACATGAATTGCAAATAGCTTTGGCTTGATATGCAGGATATTGTAGTAAGTGTCCTCCCAAACTGGAGCAATCAATGGAAGAGCCCTTTACAACTGCAGTCTCTGATCTCAAGATAATTCTGGATCTGTTTTACCACTACAATTACTCATTTCTCCAGAGGCAGTGGTAAGAGAACAGAGCTAAGGCCATGCTCAGTGGTTTTCACGACTCCTTTAAGGGAATGATCATTACTTCGGACAGTGTCCTAAACACCTCATATGTGCGGATTGGCCCAAATTATGTAATCAACACCTGAAATACTGACGACTATTTTTCACAAATTTTGTAATATTTTTCTCAAATGCCTTCAAAGTATATGCAACGTTTCCTGTGGCATACACAAAGATAATCTCTTTCATTGATCATAAGAAACTAGATGATGAGGTAAGGTTATAACTGTCAAAGTAAAGTTAATTTTAATTCCCTTTCAATGCTGTTTCCTCTGTTTTTACCACAAATGTGAAAATCCCCTTTTTCTCTTAATGCAAAATTATTCCTTAACTTCTTTTGGAGGTAAAGAAATATTCTTTTTTAGAAAAAAAAATATTGAATAAACTGGATTATATTGGAATGCAGAGAGGACTACTACAGGTTATCTCTTAGAGTGAAATTATTCACTTTTATCAGCAAAATCTGGACTTGATTTTGCTAACCAGGCTAGCCACTAAATTGCTTCAGTGGGCTTTACATCAGGTCCAATAAGAGGTACATCATGGCGCTTTTGTGAAGTCAAAGAGAATGAGAATACCACATGTTCCTGGAATACCTCACAGTACCAACCACAGTGCACACACCTCATGCACATGGCATGTCTCAAAAGGCCCCTGAATCATAAGCTGTTATTGACCTCCACTTCTCTGTTGACAAGCCACAGTTCAAATACTGTCATTATTTGATGGTCTCTAAAGGAATGCTGTCACACAGTGGTGACCACTGTTCAGAGGCATGCCTCACTTTGTCTCAGAGACTCTTTTCTCATGACCAGATTCCATTTCTTCTTTGTGTTTGGATGCTGATATCCAGCGGAGAGTGTCTTGCCATGCAGTAGAAGTACACCCAGCCTCTCAATGTTACCCACCCATGGACAAGTTTGTGCATGTATGAGTGGAGGAAGAGCTGTTTTTCATGCTGCTTATCATAAGAGGTTGCATTGACATGACAGAATGTATGCAGAAGACTGCTAATCTGAACGGGCTCCAAAATGCCACTGCAGAAATGAATCAAAAAACTGGGAAGAGGCAGCATTTTTGCATGCAGCTTTTGGTTAGTGATTGTAGTTAGCTCTGTGAATATTAGGGAAAGAATAGCAAACTGCAGTTACTAGGGTAATGCAACAACATAGAACAGCCCTAAAGTTGAAATATAGCTACCATACAGGTCATTGAAACTGACTGGGATATTTTTTTCAGAAGTGCAGACAGTCTTCCCTTGTCTCCTTCCCTGGCACCACAAGGCCTCACACCTTTAGAAATGCTTAAAATGAAAACAAACTCTCTTCTACACACACTTGCTAATAGCATTAAAATAAATCATCATACATAAAACCAAACAATATCACAGATCTGTTTCCAGCCATAAGTTGGTTTCAGTAGTGCTTACCAGCAGCTAATATCGAATTACAGTATTTGCTTTCTATTTAAAGAACTAAATGGGGAGCTTTTTCCAAATCCCAAGTCAACTTTTTAAAATAGAAAGTAACATACAAGAGCTTGCAAATCTGCTTGTAATCAGGACTCCTGAAAGTTACATCTGGCTGACAGATTTAGAGCACCACAAGTGTAGAAAAAGGAAGAGTAAAAGAATAGCAATAGCAGCAGCAAGAGTGGGAGGAGATAAAAAGAATGGCAGCAGTAGAAATTAAAGTAAGCATCTAGAAAATAGAAATTATGGATAACAAAAAGTAAATAATATTTTATGCTAACAACAAACAGCATGAGATATTGAAAGAAGAGGTAACACACGGTCAAATATTGTCTGTCTGCCTAAAATGATTAAGAAAAGTATAATAAAGATTCCTTGATAGATTTGGGGTTAAAAATATTTAGAAGTATTGCTAAGTGCTTCTGCGGAACCTATAAAGATAAGATATTGATGACTTTAATGCATCACAAGTGGGTAGAAAAGAACTGGTACTATATAGCTTCCCAGAAAAATAAGACCTTTTAATAAAACATGTTTCTTCATGAGACTTGAATACACACAGATCACTCACACTTAGTCCTATAATAAGGCTATGGAGTCATCAGTTTACCGTGTTTTACTTTTAACATCCAGAAGTCTTGCAAAGCCTAGGAGAGTTTTGTGAAGGCAAGCTTTGTTGATTCTCATTCTTTTCAGTTCAGAAAATCTCAGGTTCCAACCTTGAACAATTTTGTTGTGAACTTTGTTGAAAGTAACATTGTCAGCTTGTGACAGTAGTACAATATTACATCTTTAGCCTAAAGCTGTTCATAGCTGTATTTTAGCAGCCTGATCATAAAAGCAGCTCTCAAAATTCAGTGAATACTTTATTAAAAATTTTTTTAAAAGAAAAAGGTGAAGTGTATGATTTCGGGAGAGAGTGCTACTTCAATAATATTCACAGATATGATACATGCATAGACACAGAGAGGTTGCTAAAATTTTCTCTCTCTCCATCTCTCTGTGGCTCTTGGGTTTTTTTTTTATGACAGGAAAACTACTACAGAAGTTCAAATCACTTTATAGGTATTTCTGAGTATCAAATGGTGCTCAGCACACAAAGTGGCTGAACCATCTGAACCTCTTTATGGCCATAGCCAGGATGGACAACCAAACCAGGCCATGGGTTATTCAATGCCATACTAACGTCATGCCTGCTTTATAAGGGCGGTAGCCAGGCTGGACCTGGCACACTCTTGGTCCAGGGTGGAGCCAGCAATTTGGAGCTAACTCAGTCTGTCCAGTTTATATCACTTGCTTTACATATTGTTTCATTACTGCTGTTGTTATTACTATTGTTTACATCTCTTTTTCCATTGTTCCATTAAATTCGCCTTATCTCAACCCATGTGGTTTTGCATTTTTCTTCCTATTCTCCTTCTCATTCATGGGGTGGTGTGGGGGTGAGTGAGCAGCGACATGGTGCTCAGGTCCCAGCTG
>VZZY01022195.1:30499-48899 GCA_013400335.1 Eurystomus gularis | reverse complement strand
GCAAGCACTTCAGTGGAATTTTCAATCTTTAATGGGATCATAATTTTACTTTCAACTCCACTATAACATGTCTAACACAAATAATATTAATCTTAACCAAACAGTATTGGCATTGAATTGACTATATAGGTTTTTTTAAAAATCTGTCATTTAACAGAAACAAGAGACCATCAGGCCTTTTATGCCATATCTGTCAGAGAATCAGATGACACTATGCACAATTACTGTTTCTTTACTTTCGTAGTTAAATTGTGAAGTATTTTCTTAGACATAGAGTATAAAAAACCCATGTAAGAAAATAAGAGAAATTGATAAAACATTAAAACAGAATGAAAGAGAGAAGATAAAAGTAATTAAACATTTTGGATGTATTTCGGGAAGATATAAGCTTATTTTTAGAAGCTTAATGCTATTTATAGTGTTTACCATTTATTTCTTGTCAGACCTTCCTTCCTACAATTCACATCAATTATTTGTTCTATCTTGGAAAAGAACAGGTTATGAGTGTTTAAATCCTGCAAGTAAGTCTCTCCTTCCTTAATTTATACGAGTAGTTCATGGATATACACAAAAAAAATTAGAAACTTAGGACAGATTAATGCATCCTTCATGACACTGGAGTTTGTTTACAATGATTTCATTACCAAAATGATGGAATACCTGCTTTTGTGCCAGAGCTCTGTCATCAGCTTGAGGTAACTTTTACAAATTGCTGGTTTCTTATCCGTTCGGGCTAAGCCTCCACAGTCAAGAAAAAAGTGTGTCAAAGGTGGGCTGATTAAAAAGAAGACAATAGTAATTGTTTCAGGGTGCTTCAGATGTTAAAAGTGCAAGAGGAAATCTGCATTTCATGCAAGATTACTTAAGAAAGTAATGCTGTTAATGACTGAACAATTCAATTTCCTACATCCTTAAATGCTGCAACCAATTATTTCCAAGTAAGGCAAATTCAGCAGTAGAGCAACACTGCTCCTCAAATGTTTTCTGACATTTGGTAAAGCACCAGAATTGTCTAATGGGATTCAAATCCAAAGCAATTCCTACTAGCCATTACAGAAGTACACATGTACCACTACAGCAACAATCACCGTAAGCCTAGTCCATAAATAGTGTCTTAATCTTTTCTTCTCTAGAATCCAATAGTGCCACATTATATTTCTAGGTAAGTAACTAAAACTTAACTGATTATTTATCCATTTACTTCACACAGCGTTGCCACCAACTCACATACTGTCTCACTTCTCTCCCTTCAACCCACCTTTTGAAGTCATCATCCCTCTCACAGATCTGACCTATTTTTATCCAAGAAAGGAGATATCCCAGCACACACGCAAAATTCGGCATTTCTCAGCAGAAAAATTTATTGTGATTAGATTCTTTATCCACTTTAGAGAGATTTGTTTCAGTTCTCCTCTCCATGAACAAACAATCTGTGACGTCTGCTTAACCCTCTATCTGTCTTGGATTGCAGCCACAAGCAGATGCATATGGTAAACATATACGATATATGCTCAAGTACCGTCCCTACCTAACCATTTCTAGAGTGGGATAGTGTTGTCTTCAGCTTTTGCAGATTTCTCCTTTGTGAACTTGTCTGGTGTCCCCAGGGGATGACAACACTTTGTACCCTAGCCATTCCTAGGATGACTTAGCATAAAATGTCCCAGATGCATTGTTTGTAAGGACTGAATTTGGACCTTTTGATCTTCACATGTCTATTTTTTTTTAATTAGGGTTTATTCTTAAGCATTTCCTTTGATTTCTTCTGTAGCAGAAAAAAAACCCAACCCACAAATTTAACAGCTTTTATCAGGTTTTCTTCTAATTTCTAGAACTGCATGTATTTTTATTTAGGTCAGTGAGGAATTAGAATGAAACTAGGAAAAAGCTGAGTAGCCCATATACCGTAATACTTTTTTCCCCATCAGTGACAGAATTGTTTGCAGAATATAAGACTGATATTTAACAAATACACATCTTCTTCCATGTTAGTGGAGCTTCAAACTCCTTAAGTCCATCTAGAGAAAATGCATGTATAAGCAAATATAAAATTACATTTACAATCATTCTCCTTACCAGTTGGAAAGAGCTTGTAAAGCTGCATTCATGTAACAAGTGTTTCCAATATTTTTTAACCCTGTTAGACCTGAAAAACAGAATGAATATTCCGCAAGTCTGTTAATCCAATACAAGGCATATGAAGTAAAACACTTCCTAGAAAATATGTACTAATTAAAATACTTGTGTAACGCTTCTGATGCCAATTATAATACAGAGCTGTAACTAAAAGAAACAGGACTCCTAAAGGAATAAAAATCTAACTAGAAGTAGTAATTAAGTGTTTTGATTTTGGACAAAACACTTCAGACAAGTAGATTGTATTTTACCTTGCTAGCTTTCAATGTTTCATGACAGCTGCAGATTGTAATTTAAAACATGGTTATCCACATTTAGGTTTTCCTTGAACTTAATTACCTGTTCAGTTCAATTGTTGCTGTGCTGCATTTGTAACCGTTAATCATATTACCAAAAGCTTCTCAAGGAAGATTTCATTCCCGTCTCAAGTGCATGCTAGTAGTTAGATTATGCTAAACATTTAAAACCTGCTCAGCATGTGATTATCTCAGAATCAGAATTATAATTACCTACAATCAGTCTTTTTCTATGTCAGTTATATACCCTTATTTTATAGCTCAGTTTAGACTTCCCCACAGAATCTATTTTCAAGCCCAGACTCTTTCCTTTCTTTACTGATATCCATGTACCATTTTTACACATACACAGAAGTTACAATTAACATATATACTTCCAGTGATTACGAAGTAATGAAAAATGCTCTCTAAATATTTGAGGAGACGCTATTTAAACAAGTTTATCACAATCTCAATTAAAAGGAAGTAATCTGAAATACTTGCTATTTGTAAATACTAAAGTGTTAAGTTAGTGAAGTAACTAAATTCAAAATAAAATCGCTTTTGTATCTGAGAACAATAACATTTATAAGCGAAGAATCAGTAAGACTGGAGAACTTAAAATATTCAGCAATCAACATAGTTGGCTCTGTGCAGTCCTGGAAGTATAGGAACTACCACAATCTTTTTAGTCTGTGGCAGAAAAATAAAACTTACTAAGAAATTCCCTTTACATCTAAAGTTCAGTTACTTTCGTGGACTTGTCTAATGCATAGAACTTCATTTCTAAGTTTTATAAGGTTCTTCTGTCTGTATGGAAATATAGTCCTGCTTCCCACATCTGAACCTGCATTCTGCCCTTCCAATTTCTGCTACAAAAAGGTTGGTCTTACTAAAACTGGAAAGTAAGAACAGTCATACGATTTTAAAGTATTTTATTTTTTTAACAGCAGAAAATATATCAGGAAGATACTCTCACTACAGTTTTCCAGCCCACAGTGTTGCAAGTAAAGTTTTTTTTAATAGATTTATTTTCTTGCAAAGATATATTCTAATGTTTGCTTCATCAAAAGTATTTCCAAAGAAACAGAATCATAGAATTGTCAGGGTTGGAAGGGACCTTAAAGATCATTTAGTTAGGCTCCCACCACCTCTCTGGGCAACCTGTTCCAGTGTCTCACCACCCCAATTTTAAGAACAAAGTTAGAATGGAGCTAAAGGAAGACTTTCCTTAAATTTGAGAAATGTATTAACACAGTCACATCAGTATTACTGGGAATATAAATACGATTCTACTTGTGTATTACTTCTATACAAGTTACAGTCCCCAAAATACTGATAGGACAAGAAGATACACAAATACACACATTGCTAGGTGAAACTAACTGGGTATAATATACATGGCTTAATGATTTAAGGGCAGATGGCAAATTAGTGGGGTGGTGACATATCCTGAAGGACTGTGCCAGACAACAGAAGGGGCAAAGCAGGATTTTTGGCCAATGCTAGTAGACTTAGAGGAGGGAAAGCTGGTAGTAGATGAGTAAAGAAGAAATGAGATTCTTAAGCTAGAGTAACTCTTTTATCATTACTGATGGAAAACAAACTGCCTTGACACATGCACTGGCATCTCAAAAACAATAGCTTAATATGCTGGTCAGATTTTTCTGAGAAAATGGTCGTTAGAAATATTTTCTTTACTAACAAATACGCATATCCTTTCTAAAATGATCAATACCAATTGCAACTCTGCATTACAGCAGAAAGTTTGGCAGTGCATGAAATCCATTACTGAAAAGTAGAAAAACAAAAAATCATACTGGGATACTACAGGCCAGAAAAGGGCTACCCAAAATGCAGGAAAGCATTTGAATCAAGAACCTTTTAGGAGAGGTGAAAATATTAGAACAAATTTTATAAAAAAACCTACTTGCACTAGAGTGGCTAGAACACCAGCTACACAGAACATTACTCCAGTATGGTTTTTTGTTTGTCTTGTTGCTGCCTGCACAGCTGCACTACATTTATCACTGCAGCTGCTGCTCTGAAGGTAAATAAAGATTGCTGCAATAAAGTTGAAATGAAAAATGAAGACCTTAGATGGAGCAGAACAGGAAACAGTTGAACTTAGAAGAGAACCAGTATATAGCTGAAGAACAGACGTGGAGACATACACATGTGGTACCAGGCAAACAGATTTCTGTTATTACCTCTAGTCTTCAACTCATCTTCTTCCACTTCTATATCTAAGTCATCAAATACAGCTGCTAGTGGAATCTTCAGTGTGGGATTACTAGGTATTTTGAAATCCTTACAAGGAGAAAGAAAAACAGTGTATTTACTTGCATTTATCAATTTTCCTCTTAATTAAGCTTATGTATAATTTCACCAACAAATCTAGGAACTGAAAATCAGGTGAATGCATTTTGAAATCCCACAGCACAAAGTGAAAATAAGAGGATTCCGTGGCTACTCTGATACCAAGTTCACCAAAGAAAAAAAAACATGTTTGTTTTCAGATTAGCAGTGACAACATTGCATAATTTTATGACAACAGCTGAAGAATCAAAACAAAGCAAGTTACAGTATTTCTTTCCCTTGAGTAGCAGAGAGTAAGCCAGCATTGAAAAGCTAACACAGTAGTCATCACACAAAGTTAGCTTATGTGTTTTTGATATGCCACCAGATGGCTCACTACATTGAACAAAGACAAACTGAACTGCTGGAAGTCAAGATGTACAAATAGGAAAACAAAGTATTAGGCAGGCAGACATTTGTTGCATGACAAGCTTCTTCTGAGCACATAAAAATTCTAAAAATGTTTGACAGACTTTGGAAGTTCTGATTTTTTTCTGTATATTGTACCAGTTTTCCTTGGAAGATTAAACAGCTTAAGTACAGTAGAACAGAAGTTCAAAAGTTTGAACCCAGCTTTATACCAAGTCACTAGAATTTCTGGACAACAAATTTAAAAGAAATATTCCAATGACACTATTCCAATTGAGCTGCTGGCATTTTATGAGGAAATGATCAGATTACATTCATATGAAATACTAAACTTTGAAGTGAAAATATTAAAAGGTATTTTCTCTCGTTTTTCTGTCCAACTTGTGCATCACAATCTCTTCCATAGCTCTATGCCTCAAGCGAAACAATTTTAGAAATACCATACTTGTACTTGTGTCAGTTAACTAAGTTACCTGTCATTTTTATAAGTACTTTAAATATGCAATAAAGAAATAACATTTTTTCCAGATACACAAATTAAGCCAAACAATTATACTTAAGAAATTACAGCATAACTTTCTCCAAGACAACTTATCTAGATACTACGCGAGTGAACAGTACTGAAGCCAGTGAAGACTAACATAATCAGGAGAAGATAACAAACAATAAAACATATCAAAATAAACCTTGTTGAAATTGCAGAAGAACAGGACAAGCAACAGTGTATTTCAAAACTTTTAATGTAACATCTGCTTTGCTCATTTTTTTCTTCTAACTTGTCTCCAATATTAGCTAGTGCTTTATTCATCTTACTCTTCAGCTACTATGTTAATTATTAATAAATGTGGAGTTAGGAACAGCTAAGGACTCCTATATAGAAGTCTTGTATTTGATGTCAGTCATAAACCACTACAATCTTAGGCCCATGTTTTACTCAACTAATACCAACTTCCCAGATACTGCCAATGTTTTTCTTCTTGGCATGTTTATACCCCTTGGCAATCCTAACTGCCATAGAATACCAATAGAATCCTAGAATGGTTTGGGTTGGAAGGGACCTCAAAGACCATCTAGTTCCAAACCCCCCTGCCATGGGCAGGGAGAGCTCCCGCTAGACCAGGTTGCTCAAAGCCCCATACAGCCTGGCCTTCAACACTTACAGGGAGGAGGCAGCCTTAATTTCTCTGGACAACTTGTTCCAGTGTCTCATCACTCTCATAGCAAAGAATTTCTTCCTTATATCTAATCTATATCTATCCTCTTTCTGTTTTAAGTCATTGCCCTATCAACAACATGCCTTTGTTCCTCACCAGCTTTCCTGTAGGCCCCCTTTAAGTACTGGAAGGCTGATCTAAGGTCTCCTCTGAGCCTTCTCTTCTCCAGGCTGAACAATCCCAACTCTCTCAGCCTGTTTCCATGGGAGAGGTGCTCTAGCACTCTGATCATCTTCGTAATAGCATTCTCCTGGTATTTTTCCACATCAGTCTACCACAATATATTTGTCATTCTACACCAAAATTACACACATGTATAGAATATACACATGTTACTACCGTTGCCTTAGTAAATTCTTCCATAGTAGTTAAACTCTTAACTATTCCGGAGTGTTTGTGTTTATACCACTCCACTGGAAAACTGTTCCCATACACTCATACAGATACAAAAATCAAGACCTTTTCAGTCATTTATCAAAACTGAAAATTAGACTTGTTTAAACCTCAGAAATTAAGTGACAGGAATCTCTTGCAATGTTTTATATTGCTAGATGAATGAAGTTAACAATTAGCATATAGTTGTCTAAAAGTACTGTGCTTATATGAATGAATTTGTATCTCAGGGAAATATCCATCAACTCATACTGATGCGTTCTGCTGCTCCCTGAACATTACCCAGCAATTACTGTAATGAGTTTTGTAAATAACATTTTCAAGAGCTGATAGAATGTTGAAACAAGTGAACTATTCCAATCTTGTAAGATTAAATTTAACCTTTGGCTTTTTCTGTGCCTCACAGTTTACTGTAAATTATGAACAATTAGTAAGATGAAAAAAGCTTTCTTAGGAAGCATGCAGTACACAGAGATAGAACATAGAAGACGGGCACTGTTTTCGAAATAAACAAAAATAGAGAAAAAAATAGAAATTTCAACCACAAGAAAGGAGGAAAAGTCAGTCTCTCACTTGAGAGAAAATACAATGATTATTGGAAAGCTACAGCTGCCTTTGTTTTATTGGGTTAAAAAATACCTGCACGCTATTTTCTTGTGCTTGGTGAGACAGTCTTGCATTTGGTAGTGGAGAATGAGATCCTAATTTTCTATCCAGGAATACTTCCTTACTACAGGTATAACACCAAACACGGAGTGTAGTAAGGTTGACAGTTAGACAGTGTTTTGTCTCCTAAAACAGAACAAAAACCAAAACTGATTCAGAAATGTGGAATAATTACATATTGCTACATGCAAGCTAGAAGTATTAAAATTCTAGATCTTTCAACAATGAAACAAGTATGTATGTTAGAATATTAAAAAACAGCAATTCAATTACACAACTTTTAGTACAAACTATCCAACACTCATTTTTAGTACAAGTCACTCAAATGAGCAGCAAGGTACAATCAGAATCTAAGCCTTTGTCATCTGACATGCCTCTAACCACAAAAATAAGAAGAAAGCCTATTGTCAGAAGTGTTACAATTCACAACAAAACCAGTCTTCCAGCAACGTCTGCTACTGGTCATAATGTCAGCAGTAAGGGCAGTGTTCATTTCTACTGCTTTGATGTAAGAAATTCAGTTGTGTAACAATAAGAGTAAGATAAGATTTTTAGTTCAGTTACAGTAAGAGGTGCTCCTATCAAAACAAACATACTGGACCCTGTTCTTTTGTTGACAGCTTCATACTGTGAAGTAACATAAAAATTTGACAAAGTAGAGTATTTTTACTGTTCTAATCTCAATTTTTTTTTTTACCTCTTCACTTACTGTAAGATTGCATATACAGTTGCTATCATCCTGCAAATATTTCCACCAGAAATATTTCCTCCTCTTGTGCTGGACAGGTTTATAGACAATGAGGGATTAGCTACAAATTAGGAAAATACTACAACTGCTGTAGGATGCTCAAGTTCCTCCTCTCCTCATTTAATAAGGCCTTGTCCAAGAACAATGATTTGAATATAAACTGTGGGCTACAATTTCATTAAGCAGCCCTCCTCCTTTATATTTATAACATCAATATCTCAGACAAGTTTAATAATGAGAATACGATTGATTTTGCAGCTTCAGCTTCATAAGTAACTACAAGACTCCAGAGCAACAGCTTATTAATTTTCTTGAAGTAGATACAATTATCATGATTATTTCCAGCCTTGCTGGTAGAAACTGGAGTAAGCACAAAAACTGATTCATATCAACCTTGTTTCTCTCATTTTAGTGAGTTTATTGAGATTTTTACTGAGAAGAAAAAGAATCCAGAACAAGGCTTACTATACAGTAATTAAAATTAAGTAAATCAAGACAAGGATGTCACTGACAGCAAGCAAACTATCCATTTTCTTCTCCTTACCTGGCAAGTACCTAACATTACTAAAACGCTCTGTGAAGCGGGATAAAGCTACTGTAGAAAACCAAAAAGCATAAAATTTTAGGCAAGGAATTCAGAGACCATCTGTTCCCAAATTTCACTACAAGCAGCTCATTTATAGATCTATTGTAAAGGCTTTAGAACTGTGATTCAGCTTAAATAGCTGGCAAAAAAAGGTATTTATACAGATGTATATTAATGCACTTTTCTCAAGGCTCTGCTAAAAAAAAAAAATCAGGAGTGGTGGTAAAACGCAGTCATAAGCATACTTCTTGTACAATCCTAGTATATACTATTTGTTCATTTTAATATTCACCGGGGGGGGGGGTAGTATTTTTAGCGACCAAAAATTTCTTAGTGTGGAACTTAGAGGTATTTTCTGACAGGCAAACTGTAAATTGGTGGCAAGAATTTCATTTAATCACAAAGTCAGCAATTCTGAAATGACATATTAATAAAACTGCAATCCCTTTGTTCCCAATATATTTGTTAAGAGAGAATGATATAACGTTTGCTTTACTTTTGCAAGTGTTTCACTTGCACATGTGTGTGTACAGAACAGACAGCGAGTTTAAGATCCAAACAGATGCACTCAAGCTGTCCCACCTTGCCAGAACCTGGCATGCTGGGGAACATAGGGCACATGCTCCACTGCTCCTACCAACCTGGCTCCAAAATTAGGACATAGCAGGGAAGGATATACTCAAATCAGTCTACAGGTTCTTCATCTGTAGCCAATCCAGAAACAAAGCATGTGTTTCTGGTAATTTTTACTTCCTATCTTAAACCTGTTCAGCTCTCAGCTTCATTAATCCAACTTCCCTCCTCTTATCCATCAGGCAGCCACATCCTAAAAGGTTAGACTGAAGTAGTGGCTGAAATACTCAAGAAATCTTGTCTGTGCATCCTGAAAACCATCAGTAATTGTTGCATTAAAATTTTCACCACATTTTTTTCAATGAGCACAATAATGTCAGAATAACAAACAACTATGCAGTTGTACAAAGACTGTAAACTCACATACTCCTAAACAGTAAGACCTGCTTCTATAGGTGAAAAACAACCATAGCTAATCAAACTTTTCAACAGTTATGTTGACACAGGTTATTGACTTCACTCAGATGAATAAAAAAAGTTCTCTATTTTGCTGCTTCAAGTTCTGTATTGCTAGCACATACACATACCTGGGAATGGGTGGTACTGTGATCAGCATGGGATTCACCACAGCCAACATACGTACATCTGTTCTGTTGAGCAAGATATGAAGTATACAGAATTTTAAAATGGTGTCAAACAGGTTTACAGAATAGGAATATACTGCCAGTCCCTTTAAAATTCACTCAAATTTCAAAACTGCAGAGTCCTAAACAAACCAAGAGACGTCTACAGTAAGTGTTAAAAGAAGTATCCCCTAAAGCAAATAAGAATGCTGCAAGATTTAACTCAAATCCTCTCACTGCTGGGTATTGGATTCATTTAATTTGTTTGGGATGTATTTTTTGGCCATTTTGATATGTTTATTCAGATTAAGGTCAACATGTATTTTTTACAATTAATGATCTGGCAGAGATTGTTACAGAAAATATGAAGTTATCCCAGTATCTAAAATACTGAATTGCAACAGCCTCAAAACACAACACATATATACAAAAATGCCTGCATGCCCCTATCTGCAGGGCCTATTTACCAGAGTATTACTTCACAATTAGTTTTTTCACCTTTAAACAAGAGTTTCCAGCACTATACAGTTAAGTACTTACTGCATTCTAGTTTTAACATGCAAAATAATTGTTAATTTTAATTGTGCTAATTGCAAAATGTATTTGGCTGAGCGTGGAATCTTGTAGCTGTCAATCTTCAAGCAATTTTCATTAATTCCTCATTTGCATGAGTGAAGACAGTCACATAAGAGGGTACAGCATGTTATCTGCATAGCTCTCTAAGCATGTTAATTTATACAATCAAATAGCAGCCAAACACAGTCAATTTTCTATATTAAATAATCACAGATATTTGTTAAGTTACAGATAGTTAACATGCTGGGATCTCACCATGTTTTTCTACTGAAAAAGGTGAAGGCAAGATGCCAATTCATCCAAGAGGAGATACATCACAGCATGACGCTAAATGTCCTACTGCAATTACAAAACTCTCCTATGGAAGTGTTGGTATGAAATTGAATTTTTCTGTAACAGTTTAAGAGCTCTAAGTGAGAAATAAAAAACATGTTTTAAGCTTCACAGCATTTCCCCAACTACCAGGCTGATGCATCCCTGAATACCTCTTCCTACTCCCAAAAGGGTTTTTATATCTAATTACACTTCAAGCCATCTAACAAAAAGACACTGAACACTGTTTCTTCCTCCCCTTGTTTCTGTTTTTGATAGAAAGAGCAAAATAATCTGGTCTCTTAACTGTTGCCATAATCCACTTCAAAGGAAACTAATGAAGTAGATTGTTTTAGAGTCACACATACACCGAAAAGTTGGCATCTTCCTGACAGGATTTAGACAAAAGTTGCCAAGAAATGAAGTCAAGCCTATAGAGCAAAATGTCAATCTCTGGAAACAGCTGGATGTCTGAAGAACTCACAAGACATCTTAAAAACTAAGTTATCTACAAACTTTCCTGTCAACATCATAAATTAATCCCAAGTAATATTTTCAGAGCCTTTTTAAAAATTAACTGAAAATTACATTTTTTGCAGACAGCTAAAAGAGCAAGGCAAAATCATGATTAAGGAAGAACTATATCCAGGGTAAAGACTATACAAAGTTTGAAGAATGTTATACAATCTTCTACGAATTTCAAAATAAGGTGGGTTTTTTCTTTAACAATAAAAACAGTCAGAGCATGCTGTAAAAAGTTAGCATTTGCTGCTAATGTTATTACTACAAATGCTAAGAGACACCTATAAAAAGGTCATTTCATTCAGGAATAATATTTTTCAGATATAGACCTGGGGAAAAGATTAAAAACAAAATCTTAAAAGCTAAAAAACATCATAACCTAAGAAAAAACCTTAATATGCTAGCTTCTTCTAAGAAAAAATCTCATTTTAAACCATATTCTTAAATTACAATAAATATTATCTCATAGAGGGTAAATAATTTTTAAAATAGAAAACTGCACAAGGATTTGATTTCAAATAATAACTGAAAACAATTTGAAGAATTTCATTATAGTTGTTTCTTTAAAAAATACAACCAGCTTTATGTACAGATTACTAGAAAAGGACCATACCATGGAATAAAAACAACTTACCTCTAAGCATGCCCAAAGGTTGGGCCCTCCAACTTTACAGTCCTGACAAGTGCCCTATTAGTTAAAAACATAAGCAAAGTATTATTTCATTTACTTTCCCCAGAAAGCCAGAACTTTGAGACAAAACAAAAAGAATATTGTAAAGCTCAGTATGAGCTGCATAATTTTAAGACAAAAAAAATGTGTTGGTAACAACCCAATTTTCATTTTGCTTCACAATCTTAAGATCAGCGAATTTTTCTAGTAACATCTTCAATATCTCTTAAACCATACATTGTTTTTCTAAAAGCATAAACACATACTATATCACATTAGTATAAAAATCCTCAAAATTGGTCTTTCCTATACATCTAGCATATAAAGAAATGAAAGCGATAGAACTTGTACCTACTGCATATTTGTATTTGCAGACAATCAATACTACCAAAAAAATCCAAGACGCAACATTGGACAAGTGCTACAGCCCTCAGCAGCAACTTAACTGTTATGCTTTTCAGATGAAGAAGTTTAGCACCACAGAGGTGGTTTGGCTTTTCACCACTTCCAAGCTACTAAAATGGGTTACGAGATCTTTCTTGGTTCCATTTATAAATACTAGCTGGACACCAAGAGTTAAAGTAGAGGCAGTTTCGCAAACTGTGGCTCCTCCATCAAAAAGTGAACTGTTACCCAAGAAAAACTTAAGCATACATTTCTTTGTTACAGCTTCTACTTGAAGTTGTCAGTTATACTTACTATAATACAGTAACATCCCAAATACCTAACTGCTACAATGGCAGCGCCTGAAAATAAAAAGTTTAGCTAACTCTTAACTAAGATTTCCATTAAAACACGGCTCACTTTGGAAAACACTGCTGGGAAAGGTACTCCTCAAGTGCAAAATATTGAAAAACAGTTTTTCAGTTTTATAAAGTCCATAATTCTTCCCGTACTTTGTTTAAACTTTGCTATTCCAGTACAAAACCCATGCTTAACACTTAAATGCATCTTATAACTCATGACAATACATGACAAGGACAAGATATGTAGCTAAAATAAGTGACCACAGTTAACTGTGATAGGAAGAAAATAAGCAGCTACAACTCACATGAGATTTCTGTATCAACTCCTCTTTTGTTATCTCCCCAACCGATTCCAGGTGTGGGCAATTGCTGCCGGGCGACGACATTTCAGAAGCTGTATTTTCTATGATCCTGTAGCCAGGATTTTCAAGATCAAGGAATCACTTGTCAACAGAAGTAAGAATGAATAAAACCCAATTTCTTACAGTAGGCAGCAATATTAGCTCTCTAATAAGTAACATATATATCATTTTTAAAGAATGTGCCTTTTAAAGTAAGGTAGTATAAATAACTTTATTAACAGTAAGAGAATCCAGTAGTCTAAATTAAACACAGCTGACTTCTGAAACAAAATCCTCTGACTTCTAAGGCATAAGCTAACAGAATATTGACTGGAGCAGAGATGGTTCAGATTATAATTTAACTTCCTGGCCTATACCGTGGCACCCCAATGACATAAAAATTAGTTTTCAAGCCTTCCCAGAACGGATGGTGGCTTTGACTGCATATTCTGGAAATGGATCTTGTGCAACACTGCTAAGTGTGCTGAAGCTGTGAATGCTAAACTGCAGGAGGACATGACTTGCTTATCAAAGGAGAAGGAAACTTTACCTTGGTTTTATTTATTTACAAAGACACATTCTAGATTCAGGCATATTATATATCAAAAGCAAACTGAAACTTGTAACTCACATGTAGTACTGAACACACAGCGTACTTTCCTCTTGCTTGAGTTCTCCCTGTCCATCCAAGGTCTCTGATGCTGATATGGAAACTTAGAGATAAAGAATGCTAAATACAGTCACATTGTCATTATTATTTTGGTGGTTGCGCAGAAAGCAATGATGTTTCACAGAAGGAAAATTTAAACAAATGAACGCAATAATATTCGTTTTATATAAACACTGCAATTGACTGATGCAGATAAGAATCATTCAAGAACTTTGTTCCGGTTTTGTCATTTAAACAATTACTATTGATGCCTCAATCTTGCTAAAGCCCAAGAACTCTTAAGCTTTCTTTGCCCAATTATCTGTCCAATCTACTATTCTTTTATCAAGACTTGAAACAAAACTTCCATCCTAACTCAGTGATGCACACTCCTTGATCTGTTTGCAGCTTTAAGCATGGTTATCAACATCTCTTCCCACTTTGCCTTTTTGCTTTGGCAGCTTTAAGTTTGTTCCCTCTGCTATACGACCAATCACTCCTTTGAATATCAAGTAATCTCAGGCTTTGACAGTGTAGGGGGAAACAAGCCTTGCCTAGCAGGCATCTCAGGCGCTTCCCAGTAAACTTTTAGTGTGTTATCTTTGACCTGGTCTTTACCTCTATTGCCTTGCAGTAAGATCTCTTTGAATCAAGAGTCATTTCATTTCCTTTTGGTTATCAAAGGGTCTTTTTATGTATGTGAATAAATAGTCTATATTATTCCCATAAAAATTCCTACATAAATAACATTAGTAAAGTATCGTATATATATTAGTAAAGTATCGTATATATATTAGTAAAGTATCGTATATATAATCGCCTATATATTATCGCCTATAATTCTATAGGCATAACAGATTATACTTTATAGAATTATATGCTTGTATATACCTGCATATATATACTTCATACTTTATACAACCAATTACATATATATAATAAATATCTTGTGTATTATTTATAACATGTATAAATTTACTCAAATATGTGTGTGTACCTTTCAGTCTTTTTGAATGTCATGTTAAAAGCTGTTCAATAAAATACTTAAGAACTTATCTCACTAGACTGGAAAAACTACAGTAAATCAATAATTTGGGATTTTTTTTTTTCCAAGATGAGTTCTAAATTCTCTTCCTGGACCAATGGCATGACATTCAAAAAGCATTACATATTATATTATATATAAACTGTAGCTGGAGAAATATTTCCTCAATTCAGTGTCTACTTGTCTACTATGTGCAGTATTGCTGAAAGATGCTTCAAATATGAAATATGAAACTTCTTCAGGCCAAACCTCCTCAAGTTCAGTCATGTTAGCAATTAACATAAACGCTTTAGAAAGACTGGTATAACAGATTAGTAAAGCTTTAGGCTTTTTCCCCCTATGGCTGTCCACATGGAGAGCATCGCTTGTAGAAGTCTAGTTAACGTTATAGATATTATGCTATTATATGGGCTGAACTGAATGGCCTTTCTTTGACCCATTATTAACAAAATTCTCACATGCCTCTTTCCATCCTGTAGCAACCATGATACCTCACTGTGCTGCCATAACCCTGGTAGCTTCCTGTACTTAGCTGCAGTAACATTTTGTACAATTTTATGTTAAAGTTTAAAACTGTAAAATTAATTTCAAAACCATCACTCATCCTTCATCCAAGTCCTAGCAAGCCCAGTGTAGCCCCTCCCTTGCTCACTGCCCTTCCTGCATTTTATCACTTCCTACTCCAAGAAGTGCTTCTCTTCCTCTACCAATTATCTCATTGTCACATCTGCTTTTTCACAAGCTTCTGCATTGCGTTGACCTCATACAAAACTCAGTCTTTATTATTTTCAGTAATTTAAAAAAAACAGCAAACCAAACCAAAAAATGTACTTTTGTCATTTCTCTTACATTCCATTTTCTATCCCTGTTCCAATGCTGGAGTATATCTTCGCTTCATGCCCCTAGTGATATGTGGTATTTTGTACTGGGAAAGTACATGGATATCTCATATGAACAGCTCTACTAGGTCAGATGAAAGGTCCATTTAGCCCAGTATCCTGTTTCCACCACTGACCAAAAGAACACATCCACAGAAGAATAAAAATTTTACAAGAACATATAGCATCCCTCAATTTTTCCAGGTCTGGGGCTTCCTGAACCAAAAGTTTATATATTAGCAGGACAAAGAAACTCTCTGGAAAGGATCTGTATCAGTAACTCCAGCCTTCCTTTCATTGCAGAAGTCTAAAAAATTGTTATCAAGACAGGCATTCTTAGACAACAATCGTGTGCCCAGTTGTAACAAGACTACTCCTATCACCTTTTGTAGCCCCTTCAGAAATATTTTGTCATCTCACAGGGACTTTAGAAAAAAATCACAAGCTGAAAACTACGGACATACATATATAGGATACAAGAAACATCTTTGTTTCACTATGAGGTTAAGAATTAAGTAAAACTTAATGAGCAGAACTCAAATTTTCACACTAACTGTTTGCGATCATACTCATGAAATAAGCTTCTCATCAAACGTGCATTATCTCCCATACAGGTAGAGGAGAACTCTGCAGTCTATTGTGAGCTCTTTCAGTTTCCACTGCAAGGTTTGTTTCAGCCCACCTATCCCCACATATCATACATCATCCAACTAAGTGAACCATTTAACGTTCAGAAGAAGGACTTATTTACCCACTTTTGCTTAGTGCATTCATAGTCAAATTTCAAAAAAAAAAAAAAGCCTGCAACACTTATCTTGAACTCCAGTCTTTTTGGTTTTGTTCCTATTTATTCTTTGCATTCACTAACAAAAAAATACATTTATTCACATGAACTATCAGAGAAATGTGAGCCATAATTTAAAGCATCATGGCCAGTAACCTATTGATTATTCAGCATTCCATGTCATCACTTGACTTCTGTGGTACTCACCACAGAAGACCTATCATACCTGAATAAAAAATCCCATCAAAAACTAAAAGAATTCAACTGATCTTGAAAATTCTTAGGCTTATGAAGGGTGTCTACTATTTCCTAAAGAAACCTAACAGACTTTAATTTTTTTTTTTTTGAGGTAAAGTTAGTGTTCTTATCTATCTAGTTATAGTAGTTAACACTTCAACAGCTGTTGAAATAAACAAATGTATCACATCATTCCACTGATGTCCCTAAAAATGGAATCATGTTATTATACCAGTTGACAGGCTTCAGTAAAGAGTGCTGGTGAAGATTTTAAGAATAAAACAATTATTATGAATAGAGCAATTACCTGAAGCAGTAATTGTACTTTCATTATAGGCTTTTATTATTTTGCCTGTACAGCTCTGAATAACAGCACGTGGAAAAAGTAAGCTCTAAGTTCAGGCTTCTTATTTGCACTCACAGTTATTTTAGTAGCGATGCACCAAAACAACTGCATTTAACACTGATTTTCATGTTACAGCAACAAAATGAGGGACACAGGGGCGCAATTTTGTGTCCTAACATTTAATTACTTCTAATACTATAGAGCTCTAGAACTTGAGTAATTACTTATCATATAGATATTCTTCACACTTTGGAAAAAAAGTCACCAGCATTCACTCCAAACTATACAGGCCCACTGAACCTACAGTCTTATATACAATTTCAGATTTTTTAAGATACACATTTTTCTATCAGTTTTCTAAAGAACTGGGTTGCTCTTTTAAAAACTTTACCGGATTCTTTGACAATTTGTTACAGAATTTCCTTCTGTGTAACAATATACTGAATAACATTGTCACCATATTTGAGAATAGTCTTCTTATGTCAAGAAACAGAGTAGATTAATCTTAATTTCACACACTAAGTTCCTTTATATTTTGCTAGATTTCACCTCCCATCCTTCTCTTTTCTACCTTTTTTTAGTCTATGGACTCTAAACAAGAGTATCCCTTTTTTAAAAAAAAATGATAACATAAGTACTGACTCTAGAAGAAAACTTGCTTATCTATTTTGAATAAAACATGGTATTTTCCCAGTAAGTGACAAAAGTATGCTCAGTGAGCTGATGAAAGACACCTGGTCCTTCTCTTCAGGCACCAAGCACTATCCACTGAAGTAAGACATAATTTTTTCAAGTCAGTTCTATTCGATTTTTTTTTTCCTGTCATGAAGTATTTCCCAAGAGAAAGGGCATGAAAAAAAAATGCTTGAATTGAGGCTATAGCCTCTTACAGGGTTACACATTTTTCATTTTATATCGCCTTTTAGGGTATACAGACCACCCATTCCTTTCCTTCTTCCTCCACTTTAAATCCTATCTCTGAAACCCACGAGCTGACCTTTACATCCCTAAGAGGATTTTCTTAGCCCCGGCTTTGCCTGCATGCAGGAGAAGCCTACAGTGATTTTCCACTAGGTGCTACACCAGCCTGTTTTCTTCCGTCTATTTCATCCCTCGTACGCGGTCACCTAATCACGTAGATGCCTCAGGGACGAAGCAGAATAATTCGCTAGCGAGTTATTGTTTCTAGAGACTGCATCCTACCCACAACACCGTCACCGCATGGCCTCAACTTCAGCAGGTCCTCGCGAGGTGGATTCGCGGCTCTGCGCCTTCCTGCAGGCAGGCGGGCAGCCGTTCCCCCGCGCCTGCCGGCCGCCTCGCACGCCGACCCGCACGCTGGGAGGGAGCGGG
>VZZY01022195.1:9146-29775 GCA_013400335.1 Eurystomus gularis | reverse complement strand
GAGGCGGACAGCGGGGACGGGGGCTGAGGCGGACAGCGGGGACGGGGGCTGAGGCGCGCCCGGAGCTGGCACCTCGCCTCTGTCGGTCGCCCATCTGCCGTGCTGCAGGGCTTGGACCGCGGTGCCGGTAGGGCCGGGTGGAGGGAGCTTCTACTCCTAGTGGGGCTGGCTACACGGGCGGGGCTCGTCCTCCCTCCGAGGCCGGCCGGGCCTCTCTCCGCGTCCCGTGGTGCGGAGAGGCTCCTGCCCTGAGCAAACGCCTGTGGCCGGAGACCTCCGCGGCGGGAGAGCAGCCGGCGGTTGAAGCTGACCGCTCCCCTGGGGCGTGGGCCCGCCCTGTTCTCTCACCTCACTCCGTGCCAGAGGCTTCCCCTTGTGTTTAGCATCGGGGGATGTGCCTTCAATGGGGGGAGATTACGTCAGGCTGTAGTGTTTATTCCTCATCGAGTTGCCACAAAAAAACCTTGAAGCTCTGAACGAGGTGAACTTTTCCTGGCTGCTCTCAAATCTTTTAACTCTTGTAGCTGGCAGATACATTCTTCCAGCTGTAGTGGTCTCAGAAACAGGGCTGTGGCCGTGTGTGGTTTAAGAGGGTGGAGTACGTGGACTGCCAGTGAACAGAAGCAGACCGAGTCCTCTGTAGGTCCCGGTTAGACCTGTACCGGTCTCTGCACAGAGCAGTTGGAATGAAGGGGGCCTAAGCTGAGCCAGCAAATTTGCTCTCTTCTCATTAAGCACAATCTTTATCTCAGAAACATCAATCAAGTCATCCACCTGTTATGTAAGAGATTTGAGCTTGTAGAAGAAAGCTGTCTGGGGCTTCTGCTGCATAATTTAGTATGTATCCTTTGTTTGACAGACTATTTCAGAGAGCACCTGTAACTCTTCTCAAGATAGTTCCACTGAATGAGGTTATGGGAGAGAAGGAGCCATGTCAGAAGAAGCTGTTACTGAGGCACGGTTTTCTCTGAAGACAGTAGCTTTACGGGTATTTCATCTCCCCCTTTCTTGGTATTATTCCCTTAACCAGGTAATGTAAATGTTAACTAAATATTATGACTGTTCAGAAGTTTATTTTATAAATGTTTATATTATAAATTAAAGTTTATATTGTAAATATTCAGAAGTTTATTTGCAATGTTGTACTCGCTTTTCTGAGCTTAATGTGGATTACATATGTGCAAAATACCATTATTTTTAGTTTCTTTATAACACTGAACTAAAATAAGTGTTTTTTTTGTCTTTCTCTGCTAATAAACACTTAATGCATCATCATACATTTGACTGAAGAGATGGTTTCATCTGCAATGCCTTCATTTTGCAACAGCACAATGGTTTTCATTTAATCAAATATCAAAATCCTCAAGTTGCCTTTTTTGTAGAATTTTTGAGGTATTTAAAAACTAAACATAACTGTCATTAAACTTTGAATGATATTATTGAGTGTGGTCTGAAATACTTTTTAGATTGCCAGTGCCACTCACCAAATTAATCTGAATGATAATTCATTGACATAGCTAGAACAAAGATTTTTGATCTATTGAGTCACTTCTGTTTGATTAAAGTGGCACATGACTAAAACAAGGCAGTGATTCTTTAAAAGCAGTGTGGTTTTTAAACCCATTCAGTTATTTTTGCTGATTTTGTTTGTTTTGCTTACAGAACAAAAAAAATCTCTAAGGCTCTGTTAATCACAATATTTCCTTTTACAGATGGCCCTGGAGTGTTTTATTTTCTTCCGTTGATATTATAGACTAGTTTTCACTAGCAGCATGGGTAGCAGTCACTCTGGATCTTAGTTTTCAGGCTGACAAAAGCTGGGAGTGTTGTGAAGCTGGTAGCCCTTGTCTGCAGGGAATCGTAAGATTTGTCCCTAGAGCACCTTCATGTTAAAGACGGGGAGGAGGACCTGTCATTGTGGACCATATTATTTACAGTCAACTAGACACTTCTTTTTTACTTTTCGAGAAATTTATTCTCTGAGGGATATATCTGAGGCCTTAATATTTTCCAAAGTGCTGGTTTTTTGGCCTCAGTCAAGATACGGTACTACTAAGGACAAAGTTCTCAAGCCAAAGACGTTTGACTTGTTGATTGCAAGCTCAACGCAGAGCAAAGCTTTCAATGCTTCTTTAAATTACTCAACTCTGAGAGTATTCATCAGTTGCACAATCAATTGGTACTGCAGGTGTGCTGTGGCCTCGTGTGGCCTCCTCATGTGAGGAACCATGTTACAGAAACACCATATTAGCCCCAAGGACCACAGATCTGGTTTTCTCCCAGCGGTTTGTTTCTCAGGCAGCAGAGATTGCCTAAAGGGTATGTGAATGTGGACGGTAGTTCCCAGTTAAATGGCTCTTTTCTTCTTTGTGTATCTTGTCAGTTTGAATTTTGTAAACTTTGTTAATGGCTTTTAACTCTAGTTGCTTGTGTATGTGGTTCTTTACTAATTTAAACGTCTACAAACCTGGGACTGGTCTACATCCGAAATAAAACATGACCAAAAATATTGTTTATTTAGAGAAATATGTTTAAATACATGTTCTTTCCAAATTGAAGCACAATGTAAATGTTAGCTTTCGGATCCTCCACTCTTCCTCAATGCAAGAAATAGTCTAGTTGTGAAGGCTGAGTTTCTTAGTGTTTTTTTTTTTGCTATTGGAGAATTAATTTAAGCCCTGCACTGTCCTGGCATTGAAAAAGGAAAAAAAAAAAGTTTCTCTGAAAGGTATTTACTTGAATCCCCATAGTTTGTGGATTTGCAATATACCTTATAATCCCCGGTGCTGCAGTATGTCTCGCAGTGCAGGCACTTGCTTTGCCACACCAGCCCCTTTGTAAACTCTCTCATCTACTGGCCATCACAACTTTTGAGAAGCAGTTAGTCCATGTCCTTACTCAGAGTTGGTTGTTTCTCAGGCTATGTGAGAGCAGCATTTCTTCCTTTCCTCGGACAAGCTATAGCCCAGGTTGAACACACCAAAACGAGGGTAGGAGGAACAGCAGGAGTTATGGAGCATGTATTTCCAATTAAGTCATGTGCTTTTATTTTCAGATAAAGCTATCCCCTGGGTTGAAGAAGCTTTTCACAGTAACAGCAGTGAGTGCAATATCTGTTATTTTTCTGGCCCATCACTTTAAAAGAAGACGTGGGAAGAAAAACAAGAAAGTTCCACCATGGGAGCCAAGTCATCTAGTACTAGAATGTACCAAAGCAGCCGCATCAGAAAAAGGTACATGAAGGAACCTCCAAGTTGTTTTGTTTTCTTGTAGGGGAAGAAAAGAGGTGTGAGGGGGTGGGTGCGTATAACAACAGTGAATAGCAGCAAGCCAAAGTGTTTTCCTTTCTTGCTAAGTAAGTTTGACTTGTTAAAGTAGCAATTGTACAAACTAGGAACAAAACTACAGTGTCTTATAAATAAGCTGGTCTTGTTTTCAAAGGTGAATTTTTAATCATAAATTTGGATTAAAACTTCTTTTATCAATGGTATATTAACAATGGGGTTTGCCCGTTTTGGGGATGTATCTCGATATGGAGAAAAGCAGAGTTAAATTTTTATAGGATGAGGGAATAATTATGCTCAAATGTGAGGTTTTTGTTATAGATATTGACTGTTCTAATTTGTAGTTTCTCATGCAGAACTGTAAATGAGTAATTGCTGTTTGCTTCTAAACTGGATTTTATTGAAAAGTGTAAATGCAGTTTTTGGTAGATCTTGCTAATGAAAGATACAATGTTTTGAGTTTGCAGCAACTTTAAAATCAGTGTATCTCTTAGGTTCTAGTTGTTCCAGTAGTCGGCAAAACTTGACTCTTTCTCTGAGCTCTGCCAAGGAGAAAGGATCTCAGTCTTGTATCTATGCAAATGGTGGACTTTTCAGTAAATACTCCGGTTCAGTTCAAAGCCTGGCCTCGGTAAGTAAGTCTTTTAAGGTTCTTGACTGTCTCTTCACTTGCACTGATGGTTTCATTGAGCTGAAACAACTTTCCTGAACAAGCTACACAGAAGGCTAGAGACGCTGAGCAGCCATGGTACGTACTAACTGTATAGTACAAACAGTTTCTAGGCAGACGGCTCGGATGTAATGTACTCTGGTAGAAATGCAGTTTTAAGGGTACTCTGTATACAAAATTTGTTGGTTTGGGTTTTTTTCAGGTTCAGAGTGCCACCTCTTGTCACAGTTGTGCTTGTGCCAATTCTAATTCCTGGGATAAAGCAGATGAAGATGATATTAAGCTTGTCAATATTCCAGTGACCACACCTGAAAACTTATATTTGATGGGTAAGTAACAATAACAATTTTCAGTATCTACCAACAATGAATGTGAATAATTTCTTGGTTTTACACCAAAGTGACATTTATAAAATTATTGTGGTATTCTTTCACAGTGTCCTGTTGGCATGTGTCTAAGAACACTTCCATAAAATTATGAAATCTTACTTGCTCTAGAGTTAGTTTTAAAGAAATATATATTTTTAAATTCCTTTGTTTATGGTAGTAATCCATAAAATTATTTTTAAAGCAATTAGGAAAAATACATTGAACACTATTGCTTTCATCGTGTTGTGAACTTATCTTACTAAAAAGGCAGATATCTCTTTTTTAATACCGGGAATTGCTGATGTTTTAAAAACTTGCACCTTGGCTATAATCATGCTTCTTAGCCACATAGTTTCCTGTGGCTGTAAAATGTGAATACATATGGAAGCTGTATGTTTGGATTGGAGATATTCCCAATCTCCCCTAGGTATGGAGCTTTTTGAAGAAGCGCTGCGTCGGTGGGAGCAGGCACTAACTTTCCGTAACAGGCAAGTTGAAGATGAAGCAAGCTGTGGTTCCATTAAGCTGGGAGCAGGAGATGCAATTGCAGAAGAAAGCGTAGAAGTGAGTACATTCAATCTTTAATCTGCTGTTGCTTCTCTGACAATTAATTGCATTTTCTTACCTGAGTCTTTTTAACTTCAAATTCAGTTACCAAAACTGAGAATGAATTCAAATTTCCAGTTTGGTGGTATTACATTTAATGGACATCTAATTTTGTTCCCTTTTAAAAATTGTTGTTGTTGTTATTTGGAGGAGAGTGAGGGAAGGAATTAGTGTTAGTTATTTTATTGAAATTGCTGTTGCATCAGTGTTTGCTTCTGGATGGTATTGTCAAGCTACTAAGCATACTAGTTCTCTGCACAAAATCCCTTGGGTCATCCCTTTCTCTTACGACTATGTGAGAGGATATCTGCTTAGCAAAGAAAGGTCTTGAGAAAGATGGTCAATTTATGAATATTCACAAATAATGTGCTTGAACTTTATTGCTATTCCTTTTTAGCATTACTTCATAAGAACAAATGTTTTGAAATAAACGTACACCTGTGTGGCTTTCATAATTTCTAGTGCAGTAAACATCACAAATAATTTTTAAGTATTTTTAAATTTAGATTTTATTTTTATTACACTAAATAAAATGTGTGTATGTTTAGAAAAGTGTTTAAATTTTGAATGTTGAATTATTAATCTGACAGTGTCCTTGTGCTGTTTGGTGGAAATTAATGTGGTGCAGTTTGCTTTGAAGGCTTAATATTCTTAGATTTTACAAAGGAATATTACAGACTGTAAACAAATAGAAAATCTTCTAATGTCTGTCTTCTTGCAGGATATCATTAGCGCTGAATTCATTCATAAGCTTGAATCCCTTCTTCAAAGAGCTTATCGTCTTCAGGAGGAATTTGAAGCCACTCTTGGGGCCTCTGATCCTGCTTCTCTAGCTAATGATATTGGTGAGTACTCCTACTTTATATTTTTATTGCTTGTAATAATGACTCTTCTAGTGAGGAAGTTACTGGAGTATCTACTGAGCAGAATTTATAAATTATGAATAGTAAATGACCTGAAAAAAAGATCAGGTTCTTTATTATGTGGTGTTTGATGTAGCGCTTGTATTTTAGATAAGAATGGACAGAGGAATTTTGTTTTCTTTGTCTTGTCACTATACTTGAGAAGTTTCATACTTCTCAACTTTCTAAAGTTCATTGGGTATTTAAATATTTATGTGGTAAGAATATATGACTGTTTTTATAGCATGGGTGTATTAGAACATTTTATGTACATGTTTTGTTTTGTCATCATTTTTCACAAGAACCCAAAACCAAACCAGAAAGGCTTAGTCTGAGACAGATATCCATTACCAAAACTCTTACCCTGGTGTTTGAAATCTGTCACACTTAAGACTGGCTAAAACCGGGATGTTAAAATGGCAAATATAATAAGTAGCTTCTGCTGGACATGCTGATTAAGTACAGGTAGTTTGATTATTTAAAGAATTGGTTTAAGACACTTCTATTCTCTTTCATAATTCAAGCTCAAGCATCTGATCTCAAATAACTGTCAGACTTTAAAGGCAAAATATGTTCTGTGATTAGTTTTAGTCAGTAGCCTTGTTAGGCTTCAGCTTGACTGGCACGAGGTGGCAGTACTCTCATCTCATAGCCCTCGTGTTATCCTGCAGCTACTAAATACCACTCTGAGTAAGGTGGGAATTAAATTTAGGTCAGAGTTGGCTTTCTGACATATCTGTGTATGCTTGTTAATGTGATTTTTAAAGCAGAAAAGGCTTTGAATGTTTTAGTTTGGTGTCTGAAACCATAAACCCTAAATAAAGTTTCATTGTATATCCATTATTAAATAAGAAGTATATTTGTAATTCCTGTCTTCAGGCAAAATTAATAAAATGGTATTTGAAAGACTCAATGTAATGTTCAGTGTGTTTAGCTATTGCTTTGTTTGATTACCCTGGAAATATTTTAAATTGATTTATTTTTTGTAGCTGTGATAACTGGATTCTTGTTTCCCAAGAGCATTCTGAGAATTGAATTCCCTTGAAATGTTCTTTATAGAAATCATTTGAGAAGATGTTGGTTACTTTTTTTTGTGCTGTCCCAGATGAGTAAGGAAAAAAGTAATGAAGTGGTTTAGTGAGTAGTGTTTTCACTGATCAGGAGCTGGAGCTTTTTCATCATTATCTTGAACTTGTGGTTTGAACAGCAGATAATATATTAAAGAACACTTCGCTTTTTCAGAATGTTTTAGAACAAAAACAGAAGAACACCATCTGCTTCTGATGTAATACAGAGGATGTTTTTATTCAATATTTGATACAAAAACATTTCATCACTCAAAATTCTGGAGATGATTTACCTTCCTGTAGGATATGACACTGAGTGGAGTGTATGAATGTTTGAAGCAGGGTGTTTTTGAGATTGACTTTCCCGGGAGAGACAGAAAAGTATGTTTGAGAGGATCTTAGAGGGTCCCTTATGGGTTTATCTTCCCCTGCTTCCTTTTTGTTTTGTTTTTTCTATTTTTCTATTTGGTAATCTAGTGAAAGAAAACAAAAGCTGCTGTGGCCAGACTTTCCTTTACTACCCCAAACTGTACAAGTTAACTTGTAATACTTGTTTTGCTTCATTTCTATTCAAAGCTTTCTATGACTCTTGTAGGAAGCATACTAGTACAAACATTGATCACCTTTGTGTGTGTACACGCACACGTGTGCATGTGTGAACAACAACGGGAATGGAAGGGTTCAACAGTCATTAAAAATAAGCAGTTCCAAGAAAACTGAAATCCTAGTGGCCAGAAGAAAGGTAGTATAACATTCTTCACACTACTAAGAGTAAGAATAATATCCTATGCAAAATAGAAATGATGGTTCTGAATATGGCAAGAGAGGCAGCATCTGCTAAATCAGAACCTGTAGTCCTGTGTGATTTATACCTAAAACTTGTTAAAGAAGCTAGATGAGGAAAGCACCCTAATCCATCATTTACTTACTATTCACTAATCTTGGAAAGTGGAAAGTATTCCAAATTCTTAGGAAATTGCCAGTTTAGCTCCAAATCTTAAACAAACAACCCCCAAGTTAAGCGTCATGCCTGTGAAATAAGTGTTGCTAATTTGCAGTTGTTACCACAGACAACGTAATAAAAGGTGTAATTGGTGCCAGTTGATATGGTTTCATGGTAGGTCGTTTTTCTTGGACTGCCATTTTTGGAGAGATCTGTAATTTGGGGGATGTTAACAGTTAGTTCACTGACATGAACATTTGTTTATACTTCTCTCCACTGTTAAGGGAAAGGTTTGCTTTCTAGGGAAAATGTTTGGTCAAACACTGTAATTTTATCTACTATGTAGTTGATGATAAAATCAACTGTAGAGCTGGAAGTTGCTCTGAATGATCTTTTTTATCATTAAAAGCATTGAATTAAAGAAAGGTTAGTGATACTAATCTGAATTACCTGTTTAAATGGTTACAATCTAACAAATTACATTTTAATCTAGGCAAGTATGGATTGTACCTAGAGATGAGAGATTTTAAAAGAAAAATAATGAAGAAACATGCCTGGAAAGCATTAGGAAGATTATACATCACAGTCAGTGTAAGTTCTCAGCAGAGTGCTGTAGAAAAAAGACCGTTGCTAATCTTTGGCTGTTTGAAAAGGACAGCATCAGTATAGGGGCAGAGGTACGATCTTGTTTTCATATGGTTTTAGAATACTGTGTCCAGTTCTGTTGTTCATATTTCAGAAGATACAGAAACCATAGACAGCTCAAAAAAGCCATAAAAGTGATCTCTATTTTGGAAAAACGAGCTAGTAGGTGGTTTAAGTTTTTTGTATGTCCAGCTCGCTATTGAAGAAAATACTGAGAGGTGATTTGTTCTGACTAGCTGCTTACACATGGAAAAGGTATGTGGTGCTAGGGGATTTGTAGATGTTATTGTGAAAGGCATAACTAGATCCATTTTCTGGTTGTTCAAGTGAAACAAGTTCTGAAGTAAATTGCCTCTAAAGTGTTGAGGGTATTTTCTGTGTTTTAGGCAAAGATTTTTTCTTTTTTTTAATGCTGTTTTGAGGGATGTTTTTATTCCTCCTTGAGAGGAAGAGATGGACTTGGGGGTAAATGGTCATTGTGGTCTTCCTGGCATTTAAGCCTTCCTCACTGCACTATTTTTTCTTCTTTCCTGGGCCATGGAGTAAAGAAAAAGTCTTTATTGTCCTTAATAGGTTCATAACACTTGCAGCTTGTCGTCAGAGTGCTTATAACCAGCTCTTATGCTCCAGCGTTTCAACTGTTCATGCACAGAGGCAATCAGGAATTGTTTTCTGGTTGTTTTTTCTTCTGTGATACACATGAAGGTTAGTTTGTGGGGTTTTTTGTTCCATTTTCTCTATTTGAAGCACTTGTGGTTAGTCACAGCTGGAGACACGGCTCTGACAGTTGGACAAATGCTGTCAACTGTTGTCAAAAGATTTGCTACATAAATGTTTGACTAGCACTTCTTGTTCGGAAGCCCTGGGTTATAATGAGCTCTGAATTTGGTCAGAAAGGAAACTTAAAGGTAAAAATTTTCATCAATTACTGGTTTCCGGCTTTCTGTATAAAAACTTCTGCCAAACTTCTGGGGCTCCTGAAACCACTCTCTCCCCTAACAGTAACAGGTGTTACCCCTTCCCAGAACCTTTAAATGTTCTTGCTCCCAGGTTGTCATTTCCCTCTAGCCAATCAAATTAAGATCTTAGTGGGTCAATTGTACCACAGACTTGCTTTTCATTTTTTGATCCCACTTACTACTTGGAGTTGGCTGGCATGACAAAAAATTTGCCAAGCAGCTTTGAGAAATAGCGTACTGGAGGACACTGTGGTAACATGCTACACGGGAGATTCAGGAATGAGTTACCTGGGGCCCTGCTGGAACACAGTCGCTTGTCACTGCAAGCACTGTCGTTCATGATGTGGCCTGAAGTGCTTCTCTTCTGTCTGCTGTGACAGGTAAAAGGTGACTTGTCAGAGCAGGCAGTCATCACTTGAAGAGGTTGCATGCTGTAGTCTTAGTTGCCTTTTGTTTGATTCTTGTGTAAATTAGCATCTCCAAATGCTTTCCCCACTTCCCCCCAGTTATATGAAAATAAAATATTTTCTTTTCCAGATATTTCTAAACATTCAACTTTTAGCAGTGCAGAAGATACAGATATAAATAAATACCTTTTCTTCCTGTGGGTAGAATTCTATTAATAGTATTAATAACAGCAAAAAAAAATTGCAAATAATAATTTTCGACTCTGTAAGCTACTGTTGAGCTAGAAAAAGAATGAATACAGCCCTGGAAAAGATTAAATAGATTAAATAATGGAACGCAATTATGTTAATTTCTGCGGTTGTTGTTGCATTCTCCACTGAACTTTCAGAACTGTTACATAAACCAGCAAGTTAAAATAGGATTTCTAGAGCATAAATATTTCTGGACATGAAATTAAAACATATGTAGGGCTCAACTACTGTTGGTTTTATGCTGATCATCTTAGGACTGTGAAACAAGATGGGAAGCCAAGAAACAGGCTTTCCTGAGGCAGGCGTCAGCTGCACTGAATCAGGAAGGAGGCAATTGGCAGAAAACTATGAAACAAAATATTAATCCTGTTATTTCTGAGTGGTGAATGTGAGGAGGTAGAGGGTTAAAATATTCCAGTACTTTCTGTAGTCTGTCCTTGAAGAAAGTTCTTTTCCTTTTTTTTTTGTTTTCCTTTAGATCTTTTCTAGCAGATTGAAATGTTAGTCCAGCTAACTTGGGAGGAATGCAATGAGTTAGGAGAGAAACAATAGCTTTACTTACAAGCAGAATTGCAGGTCAGAGGGGAAAATTCTCAAATTGTAGGGCTCCTTATCACTACTGAAGTCCTAATACTTCATGTTATTATTTTGATTTCAACTCTAAAAAGGAACGCTGGCACTCGAACTAATGGTGACTTGTGTACGCTGCGCCTTGAACTTTTTGGAAGTATTAAAACCTATGCGTCGATTACATTATTTTAGAAATAATTTTTATTTTAATCATACATTTAAAACAAATTGTTTGAGGTACTGCAGTAAAAGATCTCTCACAAAGGTCTGTGTTGTTGGATGGTTTTGTTGTAAGGTTTGTTTCTTTTTTTAATTTTTTTCTCACACTCAAAGATATGCTTGGCATTTTGGAGAGAATAAGCACAGCCTTTAGCCTAGTGAGAAAACTTTGCAGAATACATTTACATATCAGAAACCTTTTTTTCAGCTGCTTTAAAAAAAAAAATAAAAATCTTTGCATAATCAATGAAGCTGTTGAAAGCTCATTTTTATGTTTTATTAACATAAACTTGTATGATGTTTTACTGTCCGTGGATTAATATCTAGGGCTTGTGCTTTCTTTCCTGCCTCTGAAATGTTAATGGAAAAATTTTTAGAGAGTATTATGTTTTACTTGGTTATGCACAAGAAATGTTTGCTTATAATTCTCAAGCTCCAATGAGGAGATGAGCAATTTGTAATAATTCACTTAGGTGTGCTCTAGTACGTACTACAAAATAATTTCAAAGTAGCGTAACTCTTATGATAGCTTGAAAACTTTTGCTTGCTTTGTGCTCCTTGAAGATAAATTTAGATTAAAGGATTTCTTTATTTCTTGGAGAAGGACAAAAGATTTTTCTAGTGGTTGAAACAGAATTGATATCAGAACAAAAGAAAAAATAGCTTTTTCTTTTCTAAGTGTGGAAATATATTCATCCCAATAAATGCTCTTATAAAGGAAAGAAAACAATATTACTAAGTCTGAGGAAAAGCCCAGAAAAGTTATTCTAATCCTATTTTTAAAATAATAATGCATATTTTGAAGATAGCTTAGCTGTTACAGTTTGTGGAAGTTCAGTAACTGCTGACGCTTACTGCATTTACTGTGAGGTCTCTTATATTAGGACTTACTACTGCAACTCCTGATTTTGGACTCACAGTAGATAATCAAAGGCAGATGTTTCAATTGAATAGTATGTCTTCTGCTGTCAATAACATTTTAAGACTTTCCTTTAAAGGCATTTGTCCAATATTAATAATGCTTCCTTTCTAAATTGCTTTCAGCAAAATTCTTTACCAGAAAGCACCTAAGCACAGTGTTGAATGGTAGAGTAAGATTGGTAGTTAAAAGTTAAACTTAAAACTGTCAACACAAACATTTCTGCAAATGTTGTGTCTAAGAAAAGATTATAATGCTTGGGTTTCTCAGTGATACTTTTGATTTTGGCAATACTATACTAAAAACACAAAATAGCTTTGCATGGAGCTACAGTGAAGTTACTGGTACTGAAAAAGATTAGTACTTGATAATCTGTATCTTTATGATTGTGTTTATCTTAAAAGCTGAAACTTAGATGCCATTTAATTGTATTGTAAAACAGAATAGACAAAACCTTTTCAGCAGTGGCTCAAAATCATCTGTTTTTCTGTACACTGAACCAGCATTGGGGAACTTAAGGTCACTTCTTGTATGTTTGCTTGGGGAGTGATGTGGACAGTTATTTCCAAAAACACTTCCAATAAGATCAGAAGGAGAATCTAATCCATTTCTGATTTTTGAGTACTCGTGTTACCATTGGCCCAACAGCTTTGCTCTTAGATCCAACTGTGCAAGGCTATTTATACACCTTGTTGCTTTTCCTTAAATGGCATCTCTGAAACCCGTCTTTCTGTCCACACCAAAACTTCTGTTTAAGCCCTTGTCTCTCATTTCTTGACTCTTGCTGTGTTCTTGTGTCTTGCCTTATCCATTTAAAACTTGCTTCTCTCACATGGACTTAACCGTTGTTTATAAAAATCACCTTTGCTCATTTTTCTGACCAGATTATTCCTGGTCCTTATACTGTCAGGATTTCTTTGGAGCTTCTCTTTGAATGAAATCTCTTTGAATGAAATACAAACTATTGCTCCCATTAGCTCTAAAGGCTGCTCATAATGAGCTGCAATGCACCTAACTGGTTTAATTTCCCAAACTTTTCCTCAGTTAGCTGTTCCTGTGCTTCCCTGCTCAGTGCTGCTAACACAAAATCCGTCTGCTACTTCTCAACTGTTTCTCCTCATTCCTTACATGTGAGCAGCTGCAATCATCTCTTTCCTCACATCTCTGCTTAGAGTGGGCTCTTCTTGGTTCCCCAGTTACCTGAGCAAACTCTAATTACTTCCTCCCTCCCTTTCCTTTCTTGTCTGCCTATCAATTTTAAATCCCTGATTAAAAAGGGGAAATATAATGAAGCTGTTCCAGTTCTGTAAATGAGTAAGGAGCTTATGCAGTAGTGTCCTATAATACCAAAGTAAGACAAGTTAACGCATGCTGTATTGTCTGTGTTCATCACTTGCCTCACAACAGCAAACACGTGTGACTAATGCTACTTTTTAAAGTATATTTAAAGTATATTTTACCAGTGTTCCTTCTGCATCTTTTTTTGTTGGCCATTCTGGTGCTTTTAGTCAATAGCTTCTCCATTTATGGTTTGGTTTTTTTTTTAAACCTTTTAGAAAAGTACACCTATTTACCTTCTTTTTGTGCAAAGAAAAGTGATCATTTTCCCCACACATCAGGAATTGATGTAATACCCACTCGCCTTGATTCTGAATGCCTCTGGAAAGTGGTGTATGGAATGAGTGGAAACAGTCTTCCAAAGGCAGGAAGTTGCTTCCCCCCCTCTTGCATGTCCTTGTGGTATATTCTTGACAAGTTATAGTTTAGAAATTCTTTTTCTTCCTAAGAGGATGTATATACACTTCTATGTGTTTATATACATTGTGAGTATAAATGTTCCAGAGGCAGGAAAAATCATACCAGACAGATGGCAAGTAGGGAAGGTGGGATAAGTGTTTATTTTTCCAGCTGGAGTATCACAGTGTGAGGTTACATAAACTGATGATCAAGAACATGTTTTGGCCCATAGGGCTAGTTCCTGTTTTAGAACTTGTACAAAAACAATTTATTTTTGCATTAAAGTCTGTTTTTAAGAGAGGCTTGTCTGAAACATTCTTGGGCAGAATGAAGGAAAGAGAGCCAGAATAGGATGGGGTTAGACAGACAGTGGTATTTTAGAGTTTGAGAAGACTTCAAAAGTAATCAGCTCTCTTAGCTTGGTAGGTTACTCTTGAAAGTGCAGAAACAACATTTTGAGCAGAATATCAAAATGGAATTTTGGCAGAATCATATCGAATCAGTGAATGTAGGTCTCTGCAGTATAGCTCCTTTATTAATTCAGTAGTTCAGTTAGGACTAAGATAGGTAAAGTTCTGCCTGCAATTTATTTTCAAGGGGCTTAAAATGAAAATACTGTGTGTGCATGCATGCAACAGCTAACAGCTTTTCCTGATGTTTCTACCGTGTTTAAATCTTGCTACCATTAAGTCAAAGGCTCTGACGTGTCTACTAAATGGTAGTAGCTATCCACATAGCAGTCTTCAACAACTGATGTTTGCTGGGCTTGTTATTTAGCACTAGTCATACCCCATCACTACACTAATACACATTTATTTTCCAGGCGTATAGTTTGTGGGCTTTTATTTAGTTGTTTACCCTATAGCTGGAAGGCTAAAGTAGCTTCTGTCCGCATTTCATTCCTAAAGGCCATTTTATATCTTAGAATTTTCTTGACCTTTTGTTTCAGCTTGAAATGTTTTAAAGTTGAACATTTGCATGGGAGTAAATCCATTTTGGTGGGAAGTTGTAGGAAAAGATTCTGTGAACAATAACAACAGAGGGAGTAAAATTTATTTGTGTGTCATTTTTCTCTCATGCATGTATTTAGGTAGTTAATTACTGAATTTGTTTAAAAAATTAACTGGGTTTGAGATGCGGTTTATTTCCCTTTTGATGGCTCAAGCTAAGCTTTTTTTGAATAGGTGACTGTCAGTTCTCTAATTCTCTGTGGAACATCTGGTCTGTGCATTATGTCCCACCTGACCTACTAATCCTGTTTGTAGCAAAGTACTGTAGTGTAACTGATTCGAGAGCACATGTCAGTCACACCAGGCTTTATTCTCTCTACTGCTATTTAAAGCTGCCCGTGTTCTACATGCAGATATGCTGCAAGTAGTTCAAGATAAACATACACATATTTCTAGATAGCCTAAAATATGCACATTCTTTATTACTCAAGCTTTGCTTTATTTTACTTTTATTTATCACGATAACTAATATATTGACTAGATATAGCTTAAACTACATCTGCTCAAGTAGCTGCTAATCGGTGTCAAGCTATCCTCTAGGGTGAGGTTGCACTAATCATTACTTACATTATAATTCAAGAATTAATATGTTGTTTCTAACACAATTAGCAACCTTATAGTGTTATTAATTTATTTTTTAATTTAAGTGTGGTAGTTGGTGTTAGTAAACTAAAGGTCAGGAGGAAGAGCTCTTCATTCAGTACAACGTTTTAAGGATTCTTATCTCATTCTTTCCTTCTCTTGGAGGCTAGTGGAATGCAAGCAGGCCCCAATCAGTGGGGCACTTAAGATACTCTTTAAGTCTTATTGTTTAAAGTCAAGCATATGTCTTGCTAATTTAGGTTCTTAAACTGTGCAGCTGGGTTTGCAGAAGTCAGTCACATTCCAGAGCAGTTCCACTGGAGTCTGCAGAATTCTGTAAGACAGTTCTGCCCTGAAAGTCAAGTGAAGACTGGGATTACTGCACTCTCCCTGCAGTTTGCCTGTGTCAAATATGCTAATCTCCATTCTGAATACAGAATCCAAGTGTTAGTTCAAATAAAATATATTCATTTGCATCTTTTGTGTTTATTCAGTGAGGGTCACCAGCTGTATCGTTGGTTCTGTCTTTCTGTTAATTCTGGGGATAGAAACGCATCAAGCTTTCTTTTCTGATAATGTCTTCATACATGTAAGTGGAATTACTAACTGCTAGATGGTGTATTTTTCTTTTCATGGAAGAACAAATGAATATCTGGGTTCCTTTTGTCAGTCTGTGTCACTTGCTTTGAAATGTCACCAGCTCTAAAGCATAATATAATGGCTAAAGAAAAACCTTTCCAGCAATCTTGTGTTTAAAAATCTTAATTTGAAGAGAACATTAGATGGTCCCATACCCCTTATGCTCTAACAAAATAGTCAATATGCTAGCATACTGAACTGTTTGCTCATTCCTTTTTTTATATATATATAATAAATTAGGAAATTTTATAAGGCAACAAGTTTCAGAAACTGAGCAACAGTTGCTGGTTATTCTTGTCCTTTTTCGTCAATGTGTGTGTTACTATCTGCTCTTCTATGAAGAGATGCATGGTGGGAAAGCCAAGAAGGCAGCAGTGAACTGCCTGAGAAAGAAGCAAGGGGTACTGCTAGTAATGCCCTTGTGTAAACATCTTGCTTTAAGTACCCACTGATTTCAATAGATGTACTTATACAGGTGGAGTAGAACTGAAGCCAAGGGGATAAGTTCAGTTACTTTTGAGACTCCTCTTAAGCCTGGTGAAAATACTTTCCTGACTAACCTGCTTATGGAGGCCTCTGGCATAGAAAAAGTGTTAAAAGAGCTAATTCTACATGTGTAAGCCTCAAAGTTAACCTTGTACTTCCTTCTCTTGTAAATATGACATTGCGTCTGCCCCGCATCACAATGAGTTAACATACTATCATGCTGAATGTGGATGAACAGACCATTCCATTGTCACTAGAAAGTGTCTGCACAAAAATAGCAGTAGATTGTGCTTGGTTTTAGGATGTGAAGAACTAAGAAAAGGCAGTGACGTTCGAAGCTGATGACTAAGGTATCTGGCAGTCTTCACTGTGCTCTGCTATAAATCCCCAGTGGACAGCCTATGTTTTAAAATAAGCAGCACTGGAATTCAGACCAGACTTTACTATGGACAAAATGGATGTGATGCTTTCTGAGCTACAGGAGAATGGAGTTACCTCTATGAAGAGGAAACAGTGACATAACTTTGTGTTGCACATCCATCGAAACAGACTGTCCAGATTAGATAGCTGAGCAAACTTGATCACCAGGTCTTCTCTCTCAAATCAAATACAAGTACAGAAACTTATCTAAACTATTAGACATGAAAACAGGAGAGTGGTCGGAAATCAGATCCTTCTGTAAAGGATAAGGATTTAAACCTTAAAATAAGGGAAGATCCACTGATTTTTTTTAGCTTCAGGGTGAAAAAAAAGAAAAAAGGTTGCAAGTAATTGTGACCCTGTTTAAATGTAGAACCTTTTAATGTTACAAATAGTCAAAGATTACATTTTCAATGAAACAAAAAGCTATATGATTGGGAGAAACCTAACAGTGACACGTAGTTTACACAGGGTATGCATCTCAACTGTGTTTCAAGATCATGTCTACATCTAGCAGAGAGTCAGCAGTAAACCAGCAAAGTGAACATATGCATATGTTTTGTGTTTACTAAGCTGATTTCTTAGCTGTCTACACATATGATATGTAAGTTCAGGTTGTAAAAGACACATTAGATGCTGCTTTATTTTATTAAATGCAAATTTTGGCAATCTAGCATCACGTGTGTTTACCCTGCCTCTTGAGATTTGAATTGTGGAGTTCCTTATGATGAGGTTTGTCTGTTACGAGATTTTGGTTTTATGATAAAGCATGCCACAGTGACTCAGGGACAGCTTTCACAGGTCCCCTTCTTTATAGAAAAATGATATTTCTAGCCTTTTGATAATGTGTTTATTTAAAAAAAATTACAACTGTCAGAAAATACTCAGTTATCAAATATATGGAAGAGTGGTTTAGCAGATTTAAATCTTGAAACAATCATTTGGTTTATCACCATTCCAGCCTACCAAAGCTACATAATATTTCCTAATACTCTTGAGTTATTTAATGTACTTGTGTCTATGGGTTACAGGAATAAATTACTTAAATTCCTTCCATATGTATACTTGATTTTTACTTGGAGAGACTAAAATTATTACTTGTGCACAAGTATTTTGTGCTGTCTTTACCTTTGCTAGATGAGAGCAGTCAAGGTGCTTGATTTTACTGTTCTAGAATATAAGAATATTAGCCATGCAGTTTAGTTTTATATGTCATTAAATGTGTTGATCAGCAGATAATATAACTTTATGGACGAAGTCAGTATCTTGAAGGTCTGAAAATAACCAAAGTATTATAAACATCCAAGAAGCTGCTATGATTTTTTCCCAAAGTATGTGGAAAATCTCTTGATGATAATAAGGTTATTTTAAGCAAGTTGCATCTTTTTCTAGATGACAAATATTACAAATCAGTAAATTCAGTTTTCTGGTGATTTGATTGCTTTTGTATGTAAACTTCTTGGATCGCACTATTCAACTTTTATATGCATTTTCTACTTATATTTAAGCATGAAGTATCTATTACTGTCATCTATACACAGGCTTTTAATTCAGCTTCTAAACATCTGAACTTTTGTCTTAAGAGTAACATCAAAGTATTTATTAAATACAGAACATAGTGTGAATGAAGAACGTCTTGTGTTTTGTGTAATGGTAACTATGTAAGCATCCGATGTCTTGGAAAATGGGCCTTTTTATACCCGTGTGAGAGTATTGTAGTGGAAGGCTTTTATGTGGACCTTGAAGAATATAGCTGTACTTGGAAACAATTATGCAAGCTCTGTTTAGTCAGCTTTTACTGAGGAAGTAAGACTTGGCCTTCTGTTTGCACAAAACCAGAATATTATTTTCTGCGTGAAAAATTCTAAGGTATTTGTTATTTGAAGGCTCGGCAGTTGGCTTAGCCAAAGCTTACCTTACAAGGTCTGTGAGTACTAGGGGAAGACAAAACTGCAAATACTAAGCACTTGGTGCTGTCCTGTACCCCGTTTTCCCCAGTTATTCCTTTCCATTTCACCACTACTTTGGTTGCTGAGTTCCTAGTGAAATACCCGTGAGCAGAAGCTGCGTGGTTACCACAGGAGCCTATGAGAGGTGTGAGCCCATACTGACAGCCAGGCTGGATGATCATACAGCACTTTTTGTGGGTTTGGTGGGGGTGAGAGGAGTGTTGGGTTGTTTTGGGTTTTTTTTAAAGGAATCTGTCACTTCAGTTTGCATCAGAGTGGTCTCAACAAAGAACCATGAGATGTGTTGAACTCATGATACATGCTGATATATTGGTAGAGTACAAGATTTGTTTAGATATTTTTAAAAGACGCTGACTTGAAATATATTTTTATCCTGAAGTCAGCAACACCTTTGTTTAGATGAAGTGAGGTGAGATACCACCAGCTATAGGCACTTTCTTGAACCTAGATATTTGTATTACTGGAGAATGTAAACACATAAGTTAACAGTAACTGTTAAATCTAGAATGGTCTCTGTGGACACCCTTGCTTTTTTTAGCCTGTACCTGTATGACCCAGTCATCAGAAGGTGCCATCTGAAGGCTGGAGTTGCTTTTTCTTGTTATAAATATGACATAAAGTAAAATTCACTGCTTCTAAGTGCATCTTGTAAGACTTCATGTAATACATTAGTAGCTGCTTGGTAGGACTGATGATTTTTTAATAAGTTTTCAGTCAACACTTGGGGAGTTACGACTGTTATAAACATAAATAAAGCTGCTTTTGGATGCTTCAGCAACAGTGGTGACAAGCCACTGGGCCACTTGTGACTAGCTAGAAGACTGCGACACATTCTCTTGAAACTGAATTATGTAATAATCCATGCTTCTGTGCTCTCTCAACTTGGTTATTGTAATTCCTTTGTCTAGGCATTGAAGCCACATATCCAAGGGGCCTGACTAGCACACGACCCAGTGACTGCCTGTGTGGTAGCCTGGCAGAATACTGGGACCCTGCTGCTCTTGGGGTACCCTGACTTTTTGTAAGTGGATTCCTTTGCAAGGTTTTCTCCTCTTTGGAGTCTAGCAAGTCTCTCCTTTCTCATCTTGCATTCCTGCTTTTGTAATATGTTACTGCACTGATGTTCCACCGAAGTGGGGGGGCTGGGGAGAATAGGAAGCTATGGCTTTAACAGTGGCACTCAGAACTAAATTCCTTAACCCCCAGTGAGTCCTTTGCCAGTGGGTAAGTGCTTTCCTTTTTTAACCGCTGTGTCTAAGTGTCAGACTCACTTGCGAACTCATGCCATGTTTCATTCAGGATTGGAGGGAAGGTAACATAGAAACACTTTTCAGAATTTTAAAGCCTTGTATCAAGATGACTACTTCCCAATTGAATGCCAAGAAGTTATTTTGTGTGCAGATTCATCTGTAAGGTCAGATTTTGCTCTGAGTTTAGAGGGTTAGGTTTGTGGTCTGCTTTACTACACGAACCTACCAGAGCAAAGACAATTACTATAGATTAATACTCTGTGAATAGATGTGAAAGTAGCTTTATTCTAGTCTGTTTGGGTTTTTAGCTTTCTTAGGTTCAAATAGATAGTTCTTTGCAAAATCTTATAAAACTAAGATTAATTTCACAAGCTTTAGCAATACTCCATATTCTTCCAGTTTTTTAATACCCTTAATCTAGCTTTAGAACCACACATGCATTTTAAGGTACTACAGCCAAGAGTCTTGACGGCAATCACTATTGTCACATCTGAAACTCTCCCTCACTCTCTTTACAAACAAAAATGAACCCAAAATAACTCCCTCACTTCTAGAATTAGAAAAGTATATTTGAAGCTTGCATACTCACTAGTGTGCCTGTCCTGAAGGTATTAGCCTACATAAGAACTAGGGATGACTCTATGAGCAGTTGCAGCCGCTGGTGGGTGGGTTCCTCTTGCAGCTGTTCATTCCGGGAGTCTCTTTGTGCTTCTGTCTTTTTTTT
>VZZY01022190.1:26093-77888 GCA_013400335.1 Eurystomus gularis | reverse complement strand
TCTGTTTTCTTTTGTTGTTTTCCTATACCAGCAGCCACTCTTCCAGAGTGCATTTTTGCATAAAAGCCTTAAGAAATGACTAAAAAACACCCTGAGCTTTTGTCTTATTTGTTTCCTTTTTGTTCTCCATAATCCAGCCACCATCTCCAGCTATCTTCTGAATATCTCTACTTCAACCAGTAGGTACAAAAATTCCACCTGCACTCCAACTTAGGAACCAAAGTAAGCAAATTGAATCTTGCCCAATATCTTGAAATCAGACAGGAGATTAGATCTGTTTTAATATTTACATATTCCTTCAAAGACAAGAAGGCATGTTTTGTGATACATTGTGATTACTGAATCACAGCTCTTCCACTTAAGTCAAATGAGTTTGAATCTGTCCAACTGTTCTCAGATAATGAGCAGGCAGACAGCTTCAGCTGATCATTGAAAAATCTCTCATGGCTCCGTTTGCTGAATCATCATGTTTATTAAGCTACTTAGAAGAATTTTGCTTTATTTGATATTTAAGGATTTCATTCTTACTGGAATTCTCTTCAGATATGTTAGACACTAAAAACTTAAAGCAGATTTGTTACTTTAGAGACGTAACAGTGAGGTTCTTACAGATTATTTTAAGGAGAAATAATCCATGAATATTACATGGTCTCTATCTTCAAAAACAAATAATAACATATTGTATTTAAGACCAGTAACAGAGAAAAAAAAACCTGCATAAAGCTCCTGCAGAGTTATGCATGTATATAATTCTACACCGACCATGTTTTCATAGTAATTTTTATTCTGTACTTCAACATTAGCTATATTCTTGCTTAAATCTTTCAGCCTTCTTATGATAGACATTTTAAATAATATTTTTCCAAAGTTCTTTTACAGTGTATTTAGTCAATGGAAGTCACTAAGTACTTGACAATTAATCTAGTTGTCTTAAACTCTCTCAGGTCTCTAGGTTTTCACAAAGCATTTATCACGCCCATAACTTAAGTAAATGTTCTTGAGTTGCGCACAATTACAACACTATACCACTGCAATAATAGCATTTATCAGTAATACACTTTCCAAAAACCATTTACTCAAACCACCCAGATTTTACTGTTGGTATTTTGGAAATCTGGTTTAAACTCTTATGCTAACATTGAGTTGATACATCTAGTACATCTCTTTACAGTCTGGATCCCATGACTAGGATAGCACACATAAAATCAACTTTTTTTTTTTTTTTTTCAGCTCACAATACAAAAACCTTAATTATGTCTGTGCATAATATTCATCTAGAAACTTTTTAGTTTTCCTCATCTTTGAGCTCAGGATCAAGATTCAAAACAAATACTTTGTCTTTAGCTAGGCAAAAGTAGTTTAAATTTTACTACCTTGTGACTGTGGATTTCCTAGCTGGATGGATTCTTGAGCATCTTCTGGAGGGACATTCAGCATTTGACATATTTAAGGAAGAAGCTCAAAATCACAGTTCTGGATTATAACATTTACTCACTTGGTTTCGGTTGTCACTATCTCAGTTTTGCTTGCAAGCCTCTGAAATTTTGTTTCCTCCATTCTCATTTTAAGTTTCAACAATCTGTGGCGGTCCTAGGTGCCTTTTTCCAAGACATAACATGAAATAAAACTGAAAGGTAACAGATTCAAGGCAAACAGAAGCAGATACTTCTTTACAAGATGTGTAACTAAATTATCGAAACCCTCACAACAGGATACTGAAGATGCTAATGTTGCAAAAAGGCTCAGAAACCTACTGCATAAATTCATGGAAAAAAGCCCATCGGTATTTTTAAATATGAAAGCAGTGTGTCCAGTTCATGAACCTGCTCCTGAGCTAGATTCTGGTAGGCTGGGAAGTACCACTACACACTTGCTTACTCGTTATACTTTAACCTGGATTATTTAACACTGTCTATGCCCAATGACCTTTATTCTGATCCAGAACATCTCTTCTTGTGCTTTCATGTTCATGGCCTCCTTTTCTTACTTCAAAGAACAGGTACTGCCTTTGCTCCTTTACTGTCTGCAGGTGCCTCGCTTGTCTTTCATTAAGTCTTAGAAATAACCAGTACTGACTCTAAGATTTCTTTAGTCATGCTAGTGTAACATTTACCAAGCTTAGCCAATTTGAGAGCATCCTCATTAGCTATGTGCTATGCATTTCCCTCTCTCTCTTCCAGCCTGAGATAGAATCCTTTTAGTTGCCAGTATTAATTGTGCTAGTCCTGTACTTGCAGTTGACCTTTATAGTGAGAACTGAGTAAAAGAATCACTAAGCACTTCAGGCTTCTCAGCATCCTTCTGTGTCCCTCCTTGTCTGTTGAACAACAGAAATTATACATTCCCTGTCTTAACTAGCCACTACTCATAGGAAGTTTTCCTGTGCTCTCTGTGTCTCTTTCTTTTCATATCTCACTTGGTTCCATGTACACTAGGACTTAGTTCACATGGGCTAATGTCTACCAGATCTCTGAGTTTCTTGAAGTTAGCTTTTCTCAAATGCAAAGTGGTTTTGTGTTGCTACTCTCTTCCCTCTTTCCTATGCATCACAAGCTCTTTAATTTTATGGTCCCTCCCACTAAGTTGTTTTTCTCTCTCATGTCCTTAATAAGTTCTGCCTTACTAGTTAGAAAAGGCTGCTTTCCTTATCTTTAATATATTTTTAAAATGTTCACAATGAACTCCAAGCACTTCTTGTCCTCCTTTCTCATTAGATGACAGGGTAATTGAATTGTCCTTTTACCAGTTCATGTGCTTCAGGTATCTAGTTTGTTGCTTACAGGAAGCCTTGGACAGCTGATCTTTCTGGTTAGAATGCTTAATCCTACTATTAATTCTCTTCTGAATTCTTTGATCTTCTGAAGCAGTTCTTGAATGGTAAATTGCTTGAGATGTCATTAACATCATTTTGTCACAGCTGCTACTGTTACAGAGGATGCACTGTTAACTGCATCCTCTAGCCTTACATGTTGAGTGAGACTTCATTTGGAAGGGCTAAACTGTTATCAAACCCCACATATTCGAGGGCACTATGTCTTCTGTCCATGCCTCTATCTTTTCTAATACCAAAGCTGTTGGCAATGTCAAAACCACAGCGTGATGGAACAGATACATTCCGACAGCAGCCGTCTATGCTTGAGACAGTTCCTTCCAGCTGCATTTACTTCAGCTGGGAAACTTTTCTTTAAAAAAAAACTCTGGTGGTGTTAACTATTTTTATTGACCCATAATATTTCAGGATGAATCACGGTGAACACTGCCAAATGTTTTCTTGAAACTTAGGAAGTTTCTGAGTGTTTTTTGACACTGAGTAGCTATCTTTGATGATTTTCCTTAAGGTGGGAAACTAGTCAACATCTCACAGATTGAAATGCAGACTCCTGTGCACCAGGGTTCAGCTTAACTGTTTTCTTAGTTATGATCGTTCTGTGGAAGACTTTGTTAATGAAAGCAATTTCACAATGTAGAGTGTAAGCTGAAAAATTGTTCTTGTAATGAAGTTTTTGCTTCAGTTGCTATGGTTCCTATCATCATTAATTCATTACCAGAGAATAGAAAAACAGATAAATTAGAATACTGTTGTCATGGCATAGGTAACAAGAATCTAATGAGAATATCAGACTGACAGAAAAGGAAGAACAAATAGAGAGCTATCATTCTTGGTCTGATGTTCAAATATTTCAGAATAACAAGGTATCAAAATTCTTATAAAAGAAATATAACGGAATAGTCTAAATAATGAGTCAGGCAGACTATACGAAAATTATCTCTAATAATTTATTTAGTAATATAGTCAACTTTACTGAATAAATAATGTCTGAGAAAAGTAATCCTTATTCTTCCCCAAAAAGCTTTGGAGAGAATTCTGTCTTTCTCAAGGACCCCAGATTATTCTTAATAACAAACAGAAGATAATAAAATCTGTCTTGTTTCCCTACAAAGATTTGTATATGGAAGACTAATGTTAAGACATGAATAAAGCAATGGATTACAAATCAAAATAGAGGTAAGTCTTATTGGTGGAATATTATTTATTCTTGAAGTTCATACTTGTTCTTGCTATGTACTTGCTCTCTGTAGTACTTAGAAGTCCTAGCTGAGCCTGGCCATCATTGTATGTGTTCACACAGCACATACTGTGTGATAGTCTCCCTAAAATTTTTCATTTACAGTTTAAAAGCAAAAGAGGCAAAGTTTGCCCAGTGAAAGAGGGAACAGCAGAGCGATACGATTAGCTCAGTATTATGTGGCTTCTGAGTGTTGGCAGACTGTACGGCAGTTCTTCTGTCTCAATCCAGTAGAAAACATTTGAAATGTGAAAGATAACTATACTTTATACTGCATCTTTGGTAACAGTCTCATTCCCATTGGCTTTTTTTTTAGTGAGAGATCGCTCTTAAAAGTTTATTACCTTAGATTCTTTTGAATAGGTCAGAAGCAGATGAAGAACCCTTAGATGAGCAATTGGTTTATGCTTTTGTCACCAATGCATTAACTCATGCTTAATTCTTCCCATAAACCTGCCCTCAGTTTTTAATGAAAGCACCATTTAAAACCTGTCTATAGATGCTTTTTCCCCTTGCTCAGCTAATCCTGAGATACAGAAAGCCTTAATTCCTCTCTAAACTCTACATTTTTTCCTCACTGATGAGATATTTACTCTCAGATATGCATTTGATTCAAATCAGGCACTGCCTGTAGCCTGCTCATACTCTCTGTTTGTTAGTCTTCATCTAGGCTGTGTAACCCTCATGGGAACCTGAGCAAGTCTCTTCAATCAGAGATGATACAGACCAGAAAACAGCTCTTCAGTGCCCAATAAACATCACAAACTTGGCTGGGTAAACAACTAACCATCTTGCTTGGGGAACATATTTACTGTATTGGGATGAATTGAAGATAACCTGTATTGTTTCATTAATCCTTTGAGGCATAACAAATTTTATTTATCACCAAAAAGTACCTGTAAGTAAAATTATTACCTCAATGATGGTTCTATGGAAGGAGGAGATAAGAGCACTAGTAGTACCAGACACGGAAACATGAGATTCCAGCTAGAAGAGCTGTGGAAGTCAGCTGAGGCCCTGAAACCTCCACTGAAGATATTTGTGTGCCTAATCAGGGACAGCAGACAATCACTCATTTTATACTTTCTTCCCATCTTCCAGGATTTTATAGACATCTTTTTTTTTCCAGGCTGAGGAATCCTAGTCTATTTGCATCTGGCAAGAAGAAATGACGTCAAAGTGTTTTAACAGGTTGGAGGAATGAAAAAGAAACCATAGAGGTCATATATCTTAGAAAACCTTTTGATACAGCTTCACATAAAACTTTCATAAGCCAGTCAAGAAAACTAAGTGAAACTGCTTCAGGGTGGATACAAAACTGTTTTTAATTTAATGTCAGAATAGAAGGATGTATAAGTAGATTTCAGCCAGTTTGTCCGGGGCCTAGCCAATGTTTTCACTTATGACTTGGATGAAGGAATAGAATATGAATTTATTAAATCTACAGATGATCCAGAACTGGCCAAACTGTAATGAGATTGAAGAACAGGATTGAAGTGCAAAATGATCTTGATAAATTGAATAAATGTTCTGAAAATATGGGATTCAATTCAATAAGGAAGAGTACAAAGTTCTGTATTTTATCTAAAATTATGAACTGCACAAATACAGAATGAGGAACAACTCACCAAGAAGTAGTTAGGGAGAGGAGGACCTGGCCAGAACAGTGAGTCACAAACCCAAAATGACATATTACCATTGAAAAGCAGTATCACTGGGGTGTATAAGGTACTCAGGGAAATGATACAGGAATTAATCTTTCTATGCTACTTGGCATTGATAAAGCTGTAGCTGGAATTCTGTGTCCACTTTTGGGCATTATGTTCCAAGAAAGACAGGGAAAGAGAAGAGGAAAGCACTGAAATGGAATTTAAGTATGACCAATGAGGAAGGATTTTAAGAAACACGACTGTTAAGTCTAGAGGAAACTGGAGAGAAGTACAGTTCAAATACGTAAAATAACTTTTACATTCCATGTGAATGGCCTATCTCATTTCAGAGAGAAATGAATGCTGAAAGAATCTCTGAAGCAAAGAAAGTGAAGGTTAGGTGTTAGGGAAAACTTTCTGGCATGAAGGGTAGTTAAAAACTGCAATAGTTTGAGACACTGAGACACTCTATCACTTGAGCTATTTTACAAACAAGTTTAATAAACATATTTGTTAGATAGATATCTATCAGAATAATTTTGATATTCTTGATCCTTCCTTTCATGGGTGGATGGGTTTTGATGACTACCTGATGTAACTCTCATCCCTGTTTTCTAGATGATTTATATAAGTAGGTAGAAACATGCAAGGTAGCGTGGAATGCAGAATAGAATAATGATACAAGCTGGCAAGATGTTGGCTGCATTTATCTGCTTAGATAGGATATGATAATCAAACATCTGCAACTCTGAAGCTTTAACTCAGACATTATTCCATCTTAAGCAGAAAATGGATATGAAAGATGACAATCTACCCAGTAAACAAACAGGCACCTGTGTATATGCTCTCTTCAATATCTTATGCATTAAATGGATTGGATTGATAAATACTACAATTTATGTCAGCAATGAGCTACAGCACAGGAAACAGTACCTTTTACTGAACAACTGCTTAATACCATTGAGAAGTAGTCTAGTTTCAAGAAGAGAGAACTGCTCCTGGATCTCCCCAACAGACTCTTGGATAAGACCCTGCATTAATGTTACCACAATAACTACTTTAACTTGGTCACCACTAAACTAAGCAGTTCTGGGAATCACACTTGTATTTAATACATTCAAGGGAAGAATGCCAACCGCAGGATTGCTAGGTTTTTGAGGAGTACACACTCATACATAGGCAAGAAACTCTCAGCAAACCTATTCCCTTCCTTCAGAAGACATACTTGCTCTGAGAGTGCGTCCCTTGGTTAGGTCTGGGGCATACTGCAATGTGAGTTAAGGCGCTGAGATTTTGTTTCTTGTCACCATCACACAACCTCAAAACTTGAACATTTTCTTTGTTCCAGATTTCCTTTGGACATTTTCTAGTTGGTTATGTTGACAACTACTGTTTCCTACGTAGATAAGATGGTAAGGCCATAGCAGAATGAGTAGGACAGGGAACATTCAGTGTGCTCCATGACACAAAGGCACAAAGTAGGGCCTTGCAGATCCTGAAACAACTTTCTTAGTTGAGCTAAGACAAAAAAATACATATACCGTTATCAGCAGTCGACCTATTTGAAGCCTCTGAGAAAATGTTTCAATAACAAGTACAATTTGCTTTAAAGACTAGCCAAAATCACCATCATCAATCAAATCAGCATACAAAGTATGTAGTCAATACTTGTACAAAGTATCACCTGCCTAAAAACAAACAAATAATACCTGTGCCCTGCCACACAAAACTGCACTTCAATCTAATGAGTGCAGGAACCAAAGAGAAGAAATGAAGTAAGAGTAGAACCTTTGTAAAAACTAAGTGAAATCTACGTTATCCAGGAATTCTGTCTCATCAGTGTATGATCATACACTTAAAAGGATTTATACGTTAGCTGTACAATGTTGGAGGAACAACCATTATAGTTAAAATTTTGAGGCATTGGACAGCTGTTTTCTGAAACCTTCAGGTAATCTAGTGCTCCAAAAAGGGACACTAAGATAAGGAGAACTCGGTCGTAGTCATCCTGTAGAGTCTGATGTCTTTACTGCCTAAATTTTACATAGATACGCAGATTCCAATACTATAATAATTTACTCCAGCTCCCTGCATAATGTAGGGACCAATTCCAACCGTAACTTCTGGCAAATTGTTCCAATTATTGGTTCATAGTTAAACTCTGAATCTTTTTTTCTAGCCTGAATCTGTCTAGCTGGCAGCTAAGGGGCTTCATGGTGTTTTGTCTCATACATTGATTGGCATTCTGTTTTCAAAGTTTTCTTCCCCACGTAGGTTCTTGCAGGCTATGATGAAATCAAGCTAATCTAGCTTATATTTGCCATAGAGCAAACTGGTCTGATAAGATAGCAAATACATGAGGTTTTTCTGTTTACATAGGACAAACACAACAAAGTCAGTCACTTGGTGCTCAGTATGCCTCAGCTTTCAAATCTATAATTACTGTATTTTTATCTTGCTTTTTGGATTTCGGAATGTGCATCTTTAAAATTAAAAATTTTCCAAGGTCACACCAGCAATGTCATAGTTGACAATATATCACATCTGAGTGAAATAGACATCCCCCATCACAGCATGAATTTTTGCCACACGCACATTATAACGGGATCTTAAAAATCCTGTTCTGGTGTTCACTAGTGTGATCTAGTGATCTGTCAGACACAAACCATTACTCCATTTAATGTTTTTTGAAATTTGTTCTATATATATATTCAAGATCATTTGCTCTAAATTATCAGGAAGTTAGGGAGAGGTCATAATAATTTGCCTTCCCCTTCTTCCCCACACTACCCTTCCCACAAAAACCAGAACCTACAGTCATCCAAATCTTGCAGAGTTTCAGTACCAATAACTAAACAAAGTACATGCTCCTAAACAAGCAATACAAATTCTTCCTGGTTATTACACAGAATCTTGCTATTGATGTGTACATGATATATACATTAAGGTATTGATGTAAAGAATGTCTTCTCATTCTGTCCCTCAAGGGCCTGTTGTGCCAGTTCAGATATCATCATTTTATGCTGCCATCTGTTGCCTGATCACACAGGCCAATGCTGAATTCAGCGACATCCCCTCACAAGTCTTCTTTCAGACAGTCCTGCCGTAGGTTCCTGGGGGCCTAGCTCTCCTGTTGCCTGCTGTGGTGCCTACATTGCCTGCTGGACACAACAGACAGAGAAGGCTCCCCCAGTGGCTTTTCACATGGAAGGGCACCACTAAGAGAGCTCAGCAAGATGCAACCAGCCCCAACAGAAGCCACACCCAACAGGAAGCTTTTCTAACTGAAATCTCCTGGTTAAAGTAGCCTTGGCCTTGCCCACCACCCCAACCATGACCACCTGGGTGAGGGCAGAGCCACAGAGCCCCATGTGGGCCAGGTTCTGCCTCTGGAACATGAAGCCCATAGGGAAAACAAAACATTCTGCTAGGCTGTGACTCATTCACAGGTCAGCTCCAACTCGAGGCCCACAGCTCGGGCTCCAGCACTTCAGGACTTGATTTGGCATAAAATAAATACTGTTTGTTCTGCCTTTGTCCCCTCTGAACCTCCAATCTTTTGGAAGTTTTGTGTTTTTGTAATCCAGCCTCTTCCCCAGCAGAAAGGTTTTTCTATGCTGCAATGGACATCGAACAGTTTTCTTGCTCCTGCTGCTATGGAGTCACTGCTTCATATCTGACACCATATACCTATGTAGCTGTTCAGTTTGAGAACCTTCAAGGATAGGAGACCACTGTGAATTGCCTTACAGTCCCCTCCAAGCTTTCCCTATGTTATCATGTATAGAAGTGCCATTTGTGCTGATATGCAATTTCACTAGTGGAAATTTTCCTGCCAGCCTTGAAATGCCTTCCCAGAATTATGTCATGAAACTTGGCTCCAAGGAGATAGCACTGTTTGTTATTGTCTAGCCTCCTTTACAAGCTGTTCTTTCCATTTCTTTTAGCAGAGTAGTCTTGGACTGAAGGGATCCTCCTGGACCCAGCTTTAGCATCTTGCAGGTAGCCCTGAAAGCCAAATTCATGTTTCTGTCGTGCAGTTCCCAGCTCCATTTGACCAGCTGAATCTGCAGAGAGGGTGTCTGCAGTTTCTACTTGAAGCTCAGCAGTACTTGGATATTTCTAAACATATTCAGTTCCTCTTGGCTATCTTTTTCTTAGTGGTTACAATATTTCTACTTTCATATGCTTCCAGGATATTCAGTGCCACCCATTTTAGGTCCAATACTTATGGAAAACTCTTTCTCTTTTGGCTTCCTCTCTCTAAATTCTTTGTTCACCTTGATTCTGGTTGACCATGTACTACCTGGCCTTTCTAAGGTTTCCTAATGTTTCCTAATGTCTCTGAGGTTTCATGGTACAATCAGCAAATTTTGTTACATATAGGAGGAGTACGTTCTAGTCTCAGGAAGCAAAGAAAGCACACCACCAATTCCGTCTCTTTTCATCATGGCAATAACTATTAACTGTATGCAGGGAAAAAGATGCTCAAATATTTTCTAAAACTCTTTCTAAATATATCTGCTGCCCTTATCTGTCTATTCAGGGCTCCACAAATCAGCTGACAAGCACACAAAGTTTCACAGCTTACCTCAGCCTGTCATTTGCTTCCAGTGATTAAGAATTTAAAAAAGGAAACCCCAGGATTGGTATTATACCTGTAGGATCCAGCAACACAATCTTTGGAGAGAACACCCCACAAACACGATGTGTTTTTCCATCCTGTTTAGGATCTATGCAGTCTTCACAGATGGCATGCAACTCTTGTCATTTCACTTGAGGGGTGAATGTATTTCACTAGTAGGTAGATAAATTCTTTCTCATAAAAAGAACAGTTAAGAACACTTTTTTCCTCCAAGATATGTGTTCACATTCTCATGTACATCATTATGTGACATAAACACAGTGGATATGTACATAGACATAGCTACTGGAACTATGAGTACATAAAAGCTATACATGCAACTGCAGTACTGTTGTAGGTACAAGCAGTTATGCTGCTCTTTGAAGGTCTGTCTCATAACTCATAGCATTTAAGGCAGTTTTTTTTCTCCCTGGATTGAAAAATAGGTATAATTATCATAAGAGGCACCACTATTTCCAGTGCACCTCTGTGTATAAATATTAATTAATTCACGCATCACAAAATGATAATGAAATATTACAACTTCATCTATGATAACGGTGTAACTTTTCATGCCAGTTCACTTGCAGTCATCTTCTCTAGATTGCTAATTATATGCCTCAAGCTGTATTTAGTAGAAAAGATTGAACCATTTGTTCTTTTGTGTATTTTGTCAGAATAAGTCTGCATAAAATATCTTTGGACTTGTTCACACAGGAAAAAAATCAGCCCTCAAACTTACTGCATTGTTTATTTGGCATAACTGTAAAATACCTCACTTCTGTGTGCAAAAACATTCCTTGGAACACATGGGTCTTCTAATCACACACTGGACTGTTCTTGTAAGTCTCTGTGCTATTATGTTGCTATTATGCCCTGGCATGGCAGCCTACACATTATGGTAACTCTACTAAGAAACAGCATGGAACTTACAGGTGTCCATACAATTTTTTCTAGATCAGTGTCACTGGCTCTGTGGTCTCCTATCCCCCACAGCATAGATTTTGAAGGATTTTTTCCTTAAAAAAAACATGGAAGCAAAACCCTCTCACCCCTTTACTTGTGCATAGGATAGCGCTTGTTTGTGCTATCTCTTTAATATTGAGTCAAACCTTGTACCTCAGTAATCTTATCTTCTGCTTAGCTCCAAGCTAATATTGTCAGTCCCCTCATTGTAGAAGTTAACCTTCCAGATCAAGTACCCAGGTTTGATATATCAAGGTTTAACTGCAGAGATGAGACTCTGAATTTTTTGGTGGATCTATCTCTATGGAGACTCCTATAGAAATTGTGTTATTTGTGTTACCTGCAGTGATGGAACAAAACTGAGGATAGACCCTGTCAGGGTACAACCTATCAGGATAGATGAAGGTAGACTGACAAAATGCTATGGCCCTGGTTACACAAAAGGAACAGATGATAATAATTTCCCTCACTAATTCAAAACCCTGTGAAATAACACCATAGTTAACATTATGTTTAGCTGAGACCAGTTTCAGGGACATGCACATTATTTGGCAGTCTCCCTCTTTTATGAGAGATGGACTTGGTTGCAGAGGGAAGCATTTAAAGACTACTTTATGAGGTATCTACATTCATGAGATATCAATCAAATAATGTGAAATTCTTAACAGAACAGATATCTTTCAGGTATTTTCTTTTAGTAAGAAAATCTTTAAAAGTCAGCTATTCCTGAAAGCTTCCAAAGTATATGCTGTTTTAATTTCAGTGGCATTGTGTAAGGAAAGCGAGGTTGTTGCACAGGTAACAGGAGGTTGAGCTTTCACATCAGTCTTGTTACAGTGGAAATTCATGCATTTATGTCTCATAACATAATTTTCCCTGCACCTGAGGTGCTCTCAGCATGTATAAATGCATATTCAGTAATTCTTGTTGATCGATACGAACCCACTTGTGCAATACAAAAATAATGCATATGTATTTCCTAAACAAAGCTAAGGGTAGGAGGCTGAATGTCTTATGTGCATGGTATGCAGGATTTGGTCTTCACTCCTCAGAAAAGTGTTTTGAAGCCAATCATGTCAGGAACAACTGAAAAGAATTGCCATCTGTCATGAATCTGGAAGCCCATAGGGAAGAAATCTGTGATCTTTGCCCAGTTTCTAATGACGTCACATTACAACTGCCACTAAGCAGTGTGTCTGGTGATGTTTCTGCTACCTCACCCTACGTATACTGGAGCACAGTGTGGATCCACGTTGTCAGTAGCTGCCCCTTCATGCTGGGCTTGTGGCATCAGGGTGAGAAGGTGTAAGAAAGTTTACAGTCTCCTTTTCCTGCTGCCTTGGCATTCCAAATAGACGGTATCACTCTCCAGCCTAACTTTCTAAATACGCACTACTAGCTCTGAAAAGATGGGCAATAATATTAAACATAATCACCAAGATATGTGCAAAGGGAAACTGTGCAATCATTTAGTTGTCAGCTTTAAAGGAACAGGAAAGAAAACCCAATCTTGTCACAACAGCAGAACTCTTTGAAAGACGTTTTTTGCTTTTACCTGCTGATTTTAAGCAAAATAATTTTATTCTGGGCAGCTTGTTCCTGGAAATGGCCTCATAATTGCTAACTTTATCTTCTGCTGCCAGTGTCTATTTAATCACCTCCTTGCTGCATTCACAGCCCACACACTGACGCAAAATCACCTCCTGTTCTGATCCTTCACCAATTAGAGCCTGGGCCCAAATACCTCTCTAATGCTGAATGAACAAACACCAAGTCAATGTGAAAGCCAACCAGGCATAATTTGCTTCAGAGAGTTTTTCTGTGCACCTTTTCCCTTTGCATCTCAGCTACAATAAAGCCTAACAATACGGCCTGAAGGATGCCAGAATTCAATAGTTGCAGACATTTAGTTATTTTTTAAAAACAAACACTTTTGCTGTATTATTAAGATATTGTTGTTTAAACTGCTACAGTGATTTATTGACAATGTAGATGAAACTTTAAATTCAGTTACTTAGAAAAAAGGAATCTGAACCTAGTGTCAGCATTCATGTACTCCTCCCCAGCAATGCTGGCTACCAGCAGCTTTGGTGCTGCAATCCACCAATGCTATTGAAAATAATTGCTTTACTCAAGTGTTAAATTGTAAGATTAGGGTTGTTGAGATCTGAGTTACATACTGGCATATCCACTTATGCCAACTCTGGGACAACTCCATATAGGCACTGCAGACCTGGCTTTGGGTGCCTGGAGACTTTAGAGTAAGAAACTAAAGCATCTCTGGATTTTGGGCATCTCTAGGCTTGAAAAATGGCTGAACAGAAGCATTTTGCAACTGTATTGTGACTGTTTTGTACTCAGGTGCCTGAATTCCATCTAAGGTTCACTTTGGGTACCTAAGCCCTTGTTTAGATATGGCCTCAAAGCTTAATTTTAGGCATCCAGGAATTCTGGCATAATGCCAGTATTTTGAAATGGCAGAGGAATTTCTGCACCTAATCCAGGAGATAAGGCTGTGCTACGTGTCCCTGGAATTTACAGAGGCATGTCCAGCACCGGTGCGAGGCAGCCGCACACCTATCTGTGAAGACATTTCCAGGCACTGTGGGAACAAACACGGGGCCAGACACCTTTCTGTGACTCAGTAGCTATGTGGGAGGTAGCATAAAGGAGTTAGGGTTTATGGGAAGGGTTAGGGATCTGTAGGAATCATTTTGGTACACATCTGTACAAAACTGAAACAATGCAGAGGGAAATCAGGCTGTTGTGTTTACCACATGTGTATTTTAACCATGTACAAACAAGCTGCGTTCTATTGCCCTGCTGCAGAATGTGTCATTTCCCCAGGAAAAGGGTAAATACTATATTTCCATGTGAGGAAGCAATCATTTGCTGGATTGGAAGGGACAGCTGGCATGTGTCTGTTGTGGCACTTTCCCTCTGCACCATTGTCAGGATGCAGCACAATGCTGGCTGCTAGGGAAAAAGAGAATTTTAATGAACAAGCTGCAGGGAGAGAAATAAAATAAATTTTTCTCTATCCAAAAAATCACCCCCCAAACATGCACGTAAAATTCATATATGGCAGAATAGGGAGTGAGGGTCTGTGATCAGTTTGGATTTTTCTTTGCATTGACTTTCTCATATAAAATTTTTCCCAGTACATCTATGTGAATGTAAATTTATCCTGAAACTGAAATCCCACACTATTAGTAACTAGCTTGTTATTACTGGTGGTAGTCTGTTGCTGTTGCACACCTTACATTTTTTGCTGTTACTTTAAAAAGCCCATTTTATCTAAACAATCAAGTTATCTCATGCAATGCATTTTTGCCTCAAATTCAAGTTGCATTTATAGGCAGTATATTACAATGCAGTCTCCACTACTCACCCGGAAAACCAGATCACAGAATCTCCTTGGAGAGCGTGGCAGAGCCTGAGGTTGTCTTTTTGTGTAGTCCAGCTGTGCCAAGGAACAACCCCTTTGAGGGGATCTTGGGCTGCATCCCACAGAGCATCAGTGGGAGGTGGGCTCTCCAGATCCAGCATTAAGGAACAATCTTGATGCCAAATAGGTAATTCCCACTTCTGAAATCCCCTGACATTAAATCAAACTATGAAATTTTAAGATATACTAAGCATTGGATACAATTTTTTTATTATTAATGTTTATGCAAGAAAGAGGGTCAGAGTTGGGGGCATAGTGCTGTGCTGTCAGCACTGCCTTGTACCTGCTACAGTGGTTGGATTGTAGGGAAAATGCCTTTGGTACAGTTTATAGCCACACAGATGAAAGGACAAGTTTGGACAGAGGAGCAGTTTGAACAGGAAGTTTTAGTTCTTCCTTCTGATATTCTGATGTTATGAATATCCATTCACACACACACACAAAATGAGAACAAAGCCAAGTCAGATTAGGATCATGGGAACAAAACCCAAACCTACTGAAATCATGTTGAAGTTTTCACAGACTAAGAGCAATCAGTACTTCACTACAGATATGTCTCTTCCTAGGCTACAGCAGTGCTATCACCCACAACAAGGGAAATGTGGGTAGAAAATTTGTAAGTCTTCCCTTGATAGTGACAGAATCACAGAGTCACAGAATGGTAGAGGTTGGAAGGGACGTCTGGAGATCATCTAGTCCAATGCTAAAGCAAGTTCACCTAGAGGAGGTTGCACAGGAATGCAGCCAGGCAGTAACTCACTAAACTAAGCTTAGCTGAGAAGCCAAAATAAAGGATGGTAGAAGGGGAAGTCTGCTGCATTTTTCAGTGCTCTCAGCAGGACTTGTTAGTTTCTTTTCCTGACTTCAGTAGATTTCATAACACTCACTTGTATTCCTGCCTTTCAAAATCATAACTGCAGACATACAAAATAAGTAAATAACAGTTGTTTGTCCTTTTGCTGAGGTTCCTGCCCCTACCTGGGGACTTTTCCTAGGAGCACCTATCTCAACTGTTTGGATCTCATGACTTTCATTCCCTGCAGTCTCTATGTACTTTCCTAGGAACACTCAAAGGCAATGAGAAGGTATTGACATTTTGATAAGAAAAGGGCAGAGATATAACAGGCCCTATAGAGTGATATGCTGTCAGCAGACGACCTGGCAAAGGGGGCCAGGCAGCCTCCTACAAGAGTAACATTTTTCTTTCCACAATTTCTCGCTCAGTGGAGTGAACAAAGGGGAAATGGTGAGCCCAATCCAGAGTTTATTGGCAAAACTTATGATCTACCTGCTGGTTTTGGCTTCACCATGGATTTTGGCAGAAGTTCAGCCTTTAACATTCTCTACCCTTGAAGAGACGCTAACTGCTATTAACCCAGGTGACAGGTTCCTCTCTTTTCTTTTTAGCCTGTAATTCTTTCATTGGAGCTGTCTGTAGGTTAACTACATTAACACTTTGCTCTGGGGTGACATTTTTGTTTCCAGTGTACAATCTTGCAATTAAAGTAGCTTACAGTGACTTCTCCCTCTCTATGCTTCTAACTCATGTGGGGACTCCATAACTTCTTGATTAAATGCTCTGGGCTTGGACTCTATCCCATGACTCTCTGTTCTCTCATTGTTTTCCAGTCTCATCTCAGCTCTTCTTTGTTTTATTTAGTGTGTGTAAGTTAGTAGACAGAAACACTTCAAAGCCCTAGTCAGGACTGAATCCCTTTTGCTCCTAGCAAATAGTGTCTTCTTTGGCAGACAATCCACTCAAAACAACCGTGGGTTCGTTTTGTGATGCAGCAGAACATGTTGCACCATCTGCTGTTAGTACAAGGGAGATCAAAACTTCTTAACATGCCTCTGCTTCTTCCTATAAACCTGTATGTGAGAACCACTGTCCCAGGTAAGGCAAGATCTAACTAGAGATGGCAACAAACTACAGAAAGAAAAAGAGGAAATGCTTCTTTCAGGTTACATAGGCTAAGAAAGAGACCTGGACAAAAGCCCAGTGGGAATCTCACTTCTAATGTCAACATTCTTTATATCAGGACTTAAATTAACTGTCCCTCTGTTTTGTCAAGCAATGTCCTGTTGGACTTGATAATCTTAGAATCATAGAATGTGTTGGGTTGGAAGGGACCTCTAAAGGCCATCTGGTCCAAGCCCCCTACAATAAGCAGGGACATCTCTAGGTCAGGTTGCTTGGAGCTCCATCTTGCCTGACCTTGAATGACTCCAAGGATGGGGCCTCTACCACCTCTCTAGGCAACCTGTTCCAGTGCTCAACCACCCTCACATTAGAGAACTTCTTCCTAATGTCTAACCTAAATCTACCCTTTTCTAGCTTAAAACAATTACCCCTTGTCCTGTTGCTACAGACCCTCAAGAACAGATCTCTCCCTGCCTTCTTATAGGCCCCTTTCAGGTATTGGAAGGTCTCTATGAGGTGCCCCCAGAGCCTTGTCTTCTCCAGGCTGAACAACCCCAACTCTCTTAGTCTGCCCTCATAGGAGAGGTGCTCTAGCCCTCTAATCATTTTTGTGGCTCTCCTCTGGACACGCTCCAACAGGTCCCCATCCTTCTTGTGCTGGGGGCTCCAGAGCTGGATACAGTACTCCAGGTGAGGTCTCACCAGGGCAGAGTAGATGGGCAGAATCACCTCTCTCAATCTGCTGACTACACTTCTTTTGATGCAGCCCAGAATGTGGTTGGCCTTCTGTGCTGCCATTGCACATTTGTGGCGCATGTCCATCTTTTCATCTACTAGTACCTCCAAGTCTTTTTCCACACAGCTGCTCTCTAGCATGTCCTCTCCTAGCCTATATTGATAATGGTGGTTGCCCCGGCCCAGGTTCAGGACCCTGCACTTGGCCTTGTTGAACCTCATGAGCTTCATCTGGGCACACCTCTCCAGTTTGTCCAGGTCCCTCTGGGTGGCATCCCATCCCTCTGGCATATCAACTGCACCACCAGCTTGGTGTCATCAGAAAACTTGCTGACGGTGCACTCAATGTAACTGCCAATATCATTAATGAAGATATTAAACAACACTGGTCCCTGTATGGACCCCTGAAGGACACCACTTGTCACCTTTTTCCATCTGGACATTGAGCCACTGACCACTACTCTTTGGATACGACCATCCAGCCAATTTCTTATCCACTGAACAGTCTACCCATCAAACCCATGTTTCTCCAACTTTGAGAGAAGGATGTTGTGGGGCACCATGTCAAAGGCCTTGGAGAAGTCCAGATATATGATGTGCATAGCTCTTCCCTTGTCCACTGATGCAGTCACTCCATTGTAGAAAGCCATTATGCTAGTCAGGCAGCGCTTGCGCCTAATAAAGCCATGCTGACTCTCATGGATCACCTCCCTGTCCTCCATGTGCCTTAACATACCTTCTTGGAGGATCTGTTCCATGATCTTCCCAGGCAGAGGGGTGAGGCTGATGGATTGGTAGTTCCCAAGGTCTTCCTTTCTACCCTTTTTAAAAATAGGTATGAACTTAAAGGTGTCTTGCAACCAAAAGGATTGTATACCTCATAAGGTGCCAATTCTGCCTTGGGATAGGACATCTTTGCAAGCCGAAGGATATCTTTGTTCTCTGTGAAGCTCTCCACAAGAGAGGAGGTGAGCAATTGCAGCTTTGATGCATAAGAGATCTTGATTTTTTTCAAGAGGCAGCATTTCTTTAGGGATTTACAAAGGCAACTGGGTTTTGTACCACACATCTCACTCAAGACTTCCTGTGTATTTTGGCTTAAACTTCAGCTAAGTGTGTTTTGCCCAGTGTTTGGAGAATGCAAAGGTTGCACACATACATAACTCCAGGAAAGAAAAAAGAAAGTAAATGAGAAAAAAAAGCAGGGGAAAGAAAAGCTTATCTCTTTGCATCACTATGAAAGGCATTGAATTCCAGTGCTTCCTCTCTGTTGTTCATGTCTTGTTGTGCTATCTCTAATGTAGTCTATAAGCTCCTCGGTGCAGACACCTGCTTGCTTTATTTGCACTCATAAGATGTTATTTAAATAAATTGCTAACAACTACAACAATAATAATAATGTACAACAGTGGTATTTACCATAGTTAAAGCAGACAATGGGGAGTTCCCTAACCCAGAGCAAAGAGGTATGAGAGAGCTAACAAGTGCAGCACAATTAGAATTATAGAACCATAGAATGTTAGGGGTCGGAAGGGTCCTCTGGAGATCATTGAGTCCAATTAAAAGGTGCTAATATCATTAATTATTATTAAAATCTGTATTTCTGTAGCAGAAGGAGCTGCAATCAGATTCTGATCCCAGTGCTGCACAGTGCTGTTCAAAAGCATACAAGATCATTCCTGTCCTGAAAAAGAATACATTCAAAGGCTTTTCTCTTGCAAAGTGTTCGCAGATGAGGGAATAATGTACCTCTGAAGAGCGGCTTGCAGGACTCCTAGGCAATGCAGGCAGAGGAAGAATAATGTTCCCATTACACAGATGGGGAACATGGATATTTGCATCAGCTCACAGAGAAAACCTGGCGTAGTGTGGTGAATCTAAATCTCCTGATGCCTAGTTCTGTACCTTAACTACTAGATTGTCCCTAAGTTACTGCTTAACAGTATTGAGCATTTCTAAAAATTTCTTCGGTGTTGAATCTTTTAGCCATTCAAAACTGAGCAATCTAAATTTAATTCCCTTGAACTGATACTAGATTCAATTTCCTAAAAGTTTAAGATATAAAGCATAATACTATGTATATAAGGAGAATAAAATAAAAGCCTTAAAGATAAAAATAATGAAACACAGATAGAAAATGATAGTACAAACTTTTTAACTCCTGTCTTAATAAAGGGTAATGTACTAATACACTGGAAACTGTACCAGAAAAATTTTGTTACATCAAATGTTATGTGACTGTTGGGTATATCTGACTCTTCAGGTAACAACAACTTTTGGTTTTGGGGAACTCTTTTGTAAAAGATGGGAAGAAAACTATAAACTCCACAATGAACTTTCTCCCTTTTAAATTCCTGATGGGGCACCACTAAAAAGAGAATCTAAAGAGATCTGTTCTTTTTCTATACTTCGATATGGCTAAACCCAACAAAATAGTAATATAGTCCTTGCACACCAAGGCCCCTCGTCTGTCTGATCTTTGAGAATGCAAATTTACTTCTTGGATGATTTCTTACTACCAACTCTGCCTGTACCAGCTCAGGCTTTGAATGTAGAAGATTCCTGATTAAATCTCTAGTGGGTTAATCAAGATGGCTGCCAGCATACTAATATTTGATGTTAGTATACTTTTTAATATCACAAATTATATTAAAATAGTGCTTTCTTCAGATTGCAAATCAAGCACTCCAATGGCAGGAAGTGCTAATATTATCTTGGAATTAGTGGTACTACCCACAAGACTAACCAGTATGATAGTTTTTAATTACTTGATCACCACCTATTTTCCTCACAGAACACAAGTGCTCTCAGTGCCTTGAATTATGTTTTCTGTAGCACTTCCTCAGTAACAACGTAAAGACTAAAGCTTATAAAGCTAAATCATCTTGTTATGGATTCCATGAAGGAATGCAATAAGGGTGCTAGACACAGGCAAGTAAATGGACTTCTGAATGCATTCATCAATTTTCTTCTGTCAAACTCTATTCATGAAGCTATTTCCTGAAAATATTTGTATTTTTGGTTAGTATTTTGTGTATGTGTTTACTGATGAATTGTGGAGGCTGGGGGAAATTAACACACAACCTCTGTCGGATTATATCTGTCCATGATGTCTCTACAAGTAGGAGGCCTCTCACAATTCATGCTATTTAATCCAGCCTTCAGTTCCTGTCAGATATTTTTCCATTGGTTCCCGCTTGCTGCTGACTTCATGTTGAGACATGGAGGCCTATTGGTAACCTGTATTGTTGATGTAGCTTTTTTCTTCTAATCTTGTAACAGGCCATATGATAGATGAGATCATAAGTCACATCGTGACTTCTGTTTGGAGGTGGCATCTGGCTGCTGCTCTTCTGTGGTTGTCTAATTTCCTAATTCCCTTCCTCCACTTTCTGAATCTACAGTGACCCTGCACGATCTATGTTCCTTGGCAGCCCGTGTGGTCGTCTTTTCATTGCTTTCCATGGTTAGGTCAATAGCAATGGACAATCTGGTTATCTTTATGATCTCTTGACTTCCTTTCTGTCCTCCCAGGGCCAGTAACTAACTCCTTGTGGGGTGCAGAGTCTCTGACCTGTGAGCTGCAAGAAGAAATACTCCTTACATAATGGCAGGGTGCATTGCAAGGAGATTCAACCACACAATCAGGAATGCCTTCTTGGATCCCTCATCTATGTAATCTGGGTCTTGGTTCTCTTCAGTGTTGACTCATTGTCTAATACAGAGGCTGAAACTTCAGGAGAAGTGTCTTGTGCTTGATCTCCCCATTTGGTATCAATGCACCTTCAATGCACTGTGACAATATCTGAACATAGTGTGGAAGATATATTTCTACATAACATAAAGTTTCTTGATGATGATTCTGCTTGAATGTTCTACAGATAGTACATCTCCCTGGCAATAATGTAATTCCATATTGTGAATATGACATTAAAATGAGAAAGGTTCATTCCAGTCTTTTTCCAGAGCTGGGCTGCAATTTCAACAAGTTCTTCTTGCTGGGGAAGGGAACATCCTTTTCATACTTCTCACTATTCTTTCCAAAATCAGATGCTAAAGTAGTTTTATTTCACTAGCTTTTGTATAGTTATGCCTCTTATGATGGAAACTCTTAAGTCTGCTCACATGACTGCTTGCTCCACACTGTAGTCATCCTACACTCAGCAGGAGTGAATTTCTTTCTACAGCACTAGGTTTTTGCTATTTAGAGAATTCTGGAGTGCAAGCTCTCTTCTCATGTATTCTCATCAGCATTACGCTCACCATCCACAAAGGTCTATGTACAGCACAAACGCAGACTGTGAGCTTCATCCAACTGATGCAGATGTCTGCCATGCCAAGAGTTAGTCCAGATCTGAGTTAGTCACTTTAAGGTTATCTTACCGGAAAGAAACAGAAACTCTTACATCACAGTGCAATTCCTCTTAGAGTAGACAGGTAAAATAGGCCAGATGAATCACTACTTAAAAGAGCCTATTTCTGACCACAGAATATAAATTGAGTCCTTGGTGACTTGCTCAGCTGCTGGCATCTGCATTGTAGATGCATTTAAATGAGGTGAAACTCTCCCAGAGCCTGTTTCAAGTATTGACTCTTCTAATCAGACTTTTAGCTCTTACAGCACAGGAGACCTGAAGATGCCCACTAGCGTACTTTGAGTGCAGCATGCAGTGGTTTCCTTATGAAGCTTTCTGATGACTCGTCATCATCTACATATGCCGCACCCCTAAATTAAACTGATGAATAATTTTTTCTTTAACATACACAGCAAAAAACTCCTTTTCTAAAGGTACAAATGTTTCTATGTCTAAGAAATCCACCAGCAAATGCTCTAGTATTCTGGTTACCAGACAGCTTCAGTTGTGAGCAGGTCTGCTTCTGAAGTTACAGTCCCTTTGTAAAAGAAATGCAAGCTTTCTGTGGCCAGAGTGATAATAAGTGGAAAGTCACTAGTTCGGTCACTGCTAGGGTTACACAACAGCAAGTGGAGGTTACAGACTCAAAAGCACATCTCTTTTCTTCCCTAGATGAGCTTTGTGACCCCTTTGGGTGATGCCTGACATGTCAAATTTCAGCCTGAACAGTTGAAGCCTAGCAGAGAGTAAGCAACAGAAAATGGGATCCGTTCAGGGCAAGGGCTGGATGACGTTAATAATAAACACTGCTACCAGCTCTTTCCTAGTTGCTCACTGACAAGGCCTTATTTCTGGTCTTTCCTATGCTTAATTTAAAATGAGAGATTCCTCATAATCCTTGGTGCTTTTCTTGGATCAGTTAGATTGGTGTAGTTACACTGAAATATCATGAACAATATTTTTTCTTTAGAAGAAATAATTTCCTTCCTTAACTTGCAGAGTCATGCTCTAAGCAATGGAGAGCCATAGATAGGCAGGCTCCATTCTTGTAATCATAAAGGTGAAATTCCCAAGTTCAGCCTTTCCCATTAAGGCCCTGAGCAGGTGAATTGTCCTGAAGCACTGCAGCAGGACCTGAATGGTGCGCAGAGCTTGGGATATCTCTTCAAAGTGCCCACTTCCTTTTTCTCCTTACAGACCTAGGAGTGATTTTTTTTTTTTTTCGGAGACTGGGAAGAAGACAGTTTAGTTTCCAGTTCCCCTTCTGACTTCCAGCAATGCAAGACTTCCAGGCTTTGAATGTCTTTGAAAAATCTTTGCTAATCCTGACATTTTTTTCAGTTTGCAGCTATCTGTCTGACTTATAACAGTTTCAAAGCGAACTTAACACCCCAGCTATTATCAATCAAACCTCACCTCTTACTAAACTGCAGAAAGACTATTCCAGCTGTACAGCTCTTACTCACCAGGCACCATGTGCCAGCAGAGAGATTAGAGGTCTTGAACTTTAGGGAGAGTTTTCTCATAGCACTCACTGAGTTACATACTGTTGCCACAAATTCCCCATGCATCATCTTGAGAGCATGCTACACTTATGCAGGACAGTGTTATTTTCAATCAGATTTTTGGTGGACAGGGATATTATAACATATTTTTATGCCAGTGTGTCATTTGCAATACCAAGTGTATCAAGCAGCTAGATATCTAGCCCAAAGTAGTTTGGGATATTCTTTTATGGCATGTGGGATAAATATTCCTCTGACATTGCCTGTTTCTGTCTGCTTACTATGGAGAGGACCTAGACAACTGCTAAAAGCATAGAACCGTTGTGGCTTTAAGATCATCAAGTCCAACTGTTAATCCAGCACTGCCAGGTCACCACTAAACCATGTCTGCCAGTACCACGTCTACACATCTTTTAAATACCTCCAGTGACTCTACCACTACCTTGGGCAGCCTGTTCCAGTGCTTTACAACCCTTTTGCTGAAGAAATTTTTCCTAATATCCTATCTAAACCTCTCTTGGTATAACTTGAGGCCATTTTCTCTTATCCTGTCTTTTGCTACTTGGAAGAACAGACCCATTCCCCCCTCACTACAACCTCCTTTAAGGTAATTGTAGAGACTGATAAGGTCTCCCCTCCACCTCCTTTTTTTCCCCAGCTAAAGAACCCCAGTTCTCTCAGCTGCTCCTTGTAAGATTTTTTTCTCTAAACCCTTCACCTTTGATTCATTCCTAACATTTAGATGGATGAAATCATATGACATGAATCCCATCCTAATCCCATATTGGTACTCCTAAATTCCTAATTTATGGAAGCAAAAAATGGCAGTGTTAGAGCAAATGAGCAATTTAGTAATCCTATGTTTCTGTTTCTGATAGTGACCAGTGTCATACCAATGTGAAGTCTTCGAAAAAATGGAACATCATTGCCTGTATTTTTAGGCTTTTTTTTCCTGCTCCTTTGCTTTTTTCTTTAATCATCCTCAACAAATCTGTATGGAAGACTTTCTTCCTAGGAAAAAGGCAAGTAATGAACACGGCTTAAAATCCAGCATATGTGTATCTCCAAGAGATTGTACTCAACTGCTTTATCCTCACACCAGCTGGTGTGCTACAGACACCACAATTCAGCCTTTTTTGCTAGTACTTTTAATTGATCTGGTGTTGGTCAGCAATAGAAAGCTGCAGAGTATTTGTACTGCTGCACAACAGCTGCCAAGCAGGAGATGGCAATTAATGTTTTCATAGTCCCCCCCTTGCAAACCGCTGTGTAATACAACATAACACAATACAAAGCTGAAATGATACCATGGCTGCAGCAGAGTTCTGCACCCTCTGTAGGTAAGCCAAGGTCAAAGATACCTGACTGAAATAAAGGATTTTGACTACATTGAAAAGAAAAAAAAAGCAATTATGTCATTTTGATACTTGCAAATCCATTTTTTCCATATGAAATATAAATCCGTCAGAAAAGTGAGGAATTTAACTTGACACTTCACTTAAGAGTAAATAATTATTTATTAAAATGCCAGAATTTTTTTGAGAAATAAGATTTCCAGCTTCAAGCAGCCTGGATCCTGATATTTTATCCTGAAATCTTGTAGAATAGAAGCACAAGTTGTGAGGGATTAAATGTTCACTGTTTTAAGCATATGCTTAACCCTATACAGACTCAAGTCTTGCAGCACTGCGTAAGGAGGGAGGCTCACAGTCCAGTTTCTGAGAACTCATTTTTGGCTGTGGAGTGGCAGGGCTCTGCCTGGGCTTTCTGCCTGCCACCTGCCTGTGACAAGTGGGATGAGAGTAACAAAACTGATCCTTCACTTGTATATTATGTTCAAATGCAATGTGGAAGCTTATTCTTGCTATGGGACAAGTCCTGCTCACTTGTTCAAGTGGTGAATTTTGCTGTTTTCACTGGGACTTGTCATCTGAGGAAAGCCCTTCTCACCCCTAAAAGATGAGTTTTTGAAAGCAATCAATGCAAGTTTCAATGACATTTGACTCTAAATCAGTGCATGGTAAAACAAACCTATAAAACTCCACTTGCCTCCCCTTCTCCCCTCTTGATTTACAAGGTGGAAAGCTTCAGGATGGCTTAGCTGTAGACAATAAAATATTTTCAAAAACGCATTAGGAGTGTCAAAAACCACCTTTGAGATGAGTAACATCTTTTAAAGTAATGGGCTAAATCAAACCGAAACCTTTGCTGACATTTTGATTGCATTTGTGTTAGTTGGCATAATGAAAAATTAACTTTACACATAAAAAATTTATTGTAGCATCTTTTATTGCCTAGGAAGGAAAGTTTACTCTAGCCAACTGAACCATGCTTCTTCATGGGTTGTCACTTTATACACTTTATTATTGTAACTTATGGGTATGTTTGTAAGCAAAAAAGTGTTATTTATTCTGCAGTACTCCCATTTGCTCACTTGTTATGTTCATCATGACTCTGTGTAATAAACTTCATAATATCATACATTAATGGGGTTATTTAAGCTATAACTACTATAAGTTAATGTGCAAATGCCTTGCAGTTTTCCCATGTTTACTCGCAATTTTGAAATAATGTTCAAGAAGTGCTCTGAGTCTGGGAAGAATCACACACTTTAGTGCAATAATGTATTGGGAAATGTGCAATTATTTACTAAATATAGAAGAATGGACATTATTGTCTGTATATCATTGGGTGTGTCTATTCATTAAAATGATTGGTTGATACTTATTTGTAGCAGACAATACATATTTAGTACCATTTCATATAAATTGCTCTGACAAATACTTGCCCAAAGCAGTGCTAACTTTGCAAATAGGCAGAATATTGTTCAAGTCTCCCTTTTTTTCCTAAGAGGTAGCAAAAATAAGAAGTAGCTAAACTGCAGTTACCCGAAGGCAAGAACTCTGACAATTAACATTATTATTGCTTATGTATTTTCTTTTGCATCCAGACCAGATCTGTATATCTATAATTTTCCTGCATGCTTCCTGCTTGAAAGCTCTTTTGAAACTAAAGCTTGAGAATTTAGGAAGTAAATCCTAAGAAAATAATTTTTATAAGAATCTATTATTTTCTGGTCAACTAAAAAGTGCACTGACTATTTTTTCCTTCATTCTCAAAATTGTAATATGCATGTGTGATCAGTAATGTAGGAAGTATCTTAGTATTGAAAACACACAGATTTTCTATTGCTTAATAGGACTAATTAAACTTCCCATGATACCATGACTTTGTGTTAAAATTGATAAACTTCAGTCTGACTTTTTGGATGATAATTATTTTAATTCATGAGTTTCACACATCATAACTGTTCTCTAAATAAATTTTTAGCCATTTAGCAGAGTACAAGCTGTGTGTATTAAAAAGTTGATCTGATAAAATTACATCACTTTCAATATCAGATGTCCCCATTAATCAAAAGAAGCCATTTATTTTTCAGAGTATTTCCTCATTCTCCTGAGAATGACAGCTAGTGATGAGGAAACCTCTTGGTAAAAGCCAGTGATGTAAATGTGAAACGCTATTTACATGACAGATGATAGCTATTAATTTGCAAAGAGCTGTGTGTGCTTTGGTGCATATGCCTATAAGTGAGAAGTTCAACATCAGAAATGCTCAAGCCTAAGTAAAGAAGTAACTGGGTGGAGGGGATTCCTAGTGTGCCTTGAAGGTCAATTCCTCTCAATTTTACCTGAGTTATCCCCTGCTTCAGATCTGGGTTTCTCCACCCGCTCATTATAACAAATAAAGGGAGAGATCTTCTGTTTTTAAATGACCCTGAAAAGTTCAGACCAAAGCCCTTTTAAATTCCATTATCTGAAATGCAGAAATCCTCTATGAAATGCTGCCAAGCATTGCCATAGCAACATGATGTCACCCGGTGACAGAACAAGCATCATAGCATTTAGCTGAGACTGTGTTGCTTCCTCCATGAGCAAAAAGGTGATTTTGAAAGCAGGGGCCCAGCTGGGCAAAGGAACATCTGCAATGTAAACATTTCCTCTCATCTTCAGTGGGAGAGAAAATGCTTTCAGGTCTTGTCTCCAAACATAGGGTAAGGTGTAAATCACACAGGCAGGAGAAGTGCATTATCAAGAAGGGAGAATGAATGGAGGGTAAACTATTATGAGTCCGTATATGCCTTAAAGGCAAGTGAGAAAGGGAGTAGCTGGGAACCCAACTCTGCAGATGGGCCGGTCCCTGGGAGTCATGGATAAGACACACAGCTGCTGCTCAGGGACTCAACCTGGGCAATGCGAGCATGGCTCACCTGTCACGTTACACACAACAGATGATATTTCACTATATTTAGCTATTCACTTGCAATTCTGACATGCTTTAAATGGAGGCTTGTGCTTTCCGGTTGAGTGCCTGGCAGATTTTAGACTGAGCTTTAAACTCATGAGGGTGGATCTCTTATACGTGGATTCACTGCTTTGCCTTTAGCGGCCTCAGCCAAGAAAATCTTCCTGGTCAATATGATTTTCTTTAAGGGTTTAATAACCTTCGGAGCAAGACATTACAGAAATTACCCACAGAATCTGCTACAGAATGAGCAAAAATAAGATATTTTGGCACGGACTGGAGGTAAAGAAAACAAGAAAGGGGCTGCTGGAAGTCTTGGTAATTAGAAGTCCCACATACGTGCAATTGCAGTATCCTCTGGAGAAATGTAACTGCAGTATACATACATTTTCCTTTTTTTTTTCTTCATGTGTTTCTGGCTTCTTTAGCGCCTCTGAATTCTGGAACCCCCAAGTTGCTGCTCAGATGTGCAAAGCAGAGCCAAACCTGTGTTATGCTGCACTGAGGATCTTTTGCAAATGAGCATGTCAAAGTTCTCACTAGTTTTAAACTGAGTTCACAGTCCTTGAGGCATCAATGAAACTAACACCTCATAATGAAACCCAGGCAAAACTGCAAGGCAATGTGTTTTCAATATTTACAGCAAATCTTAAGCATATTTCAAAGCTGTGAGGCAGCCCAGTTTGTTAGGTTTTATTTGGATTTACACTGAGAACACTCGGAAAAGTTATAATTTGATTATTAATTTCTTCCATCTTCTTCCAAATAGGCTAGATTACTCCACATCGGTTGTAGTATAAAGAGGACAATGTTTGGAGAAGAAATATGAAAATCACATTTAGGAACACCTGAAATTGTGCAAGATTTTAAAGTAATCTTTCTTGTGCTGATATTCTTAAGGTTTTGCTTTTTCTAGAGAGATCTTAAAATATGAAATCAAAATACTTTTATTATGGCCTTTCATAATCCTTGCTGATTCTCTTCACATCTCCCTTAGCTCTTGTTAATTTAAAACTAACTTAAGTCAGTTGTATGTCTTCTCCTCACACTGGGTGAAAACTATGTCCTACGTCTCTGAGTCCAACTCCTCACCATATCATTCCACTTGATATCACTAATTTGTAGACCTACTGAGCTCTATTTCAGACTCTACTACGGTGATTAGGAGACTTTTCCAGAATCTGATTTTTCTAATAATTAACAATTTTCTCCTAATTTCCAGTCTATATGTATTCACACTTTCCTTCTAAGTCTCATTGAATTTTCTCATGAAGACAGATGGAAGTCAAAACCTATTCTGTCCCAACTATTCACAGTCTGTCTTGCCTGAATATCCCTGTAAATATTTTTTGGTAGGTTATCAGTTTTTCACTTTGGAGGGCACTCTTTTTCTCTGAAATCAGTGATGATTATTCCTTAGTTCTTGAGGGTTTACGTGAGATTAATTGCTGTTCAGCATCTCTCAAGTGCAGGTTTTGTATGAAGATGCTGAACTTTGGATTCAGACACCCATCTTCAACGACCTGGAAACACTTGCAATGAAGATCTGGTTCTGAAGGAGTACTTCAGACAGTATATGTACTGCTATGTTCAGTGGCAGTGGTAAATGTGAAAGAATTGAGCAGCTGAGATCAGGGGTTTTACCCTCGTCAGTTAATGCTAATGGCCTGCTGCAAGTCCTATTTTACTGGGCATGTGTTAACTGTTTAGCTGCAGTCATATTTCACAAGGTTGTTGAGTTAACATTACATGAATTATACACGGTTTATAAAATGATTATTTAATCAGTGGAAAATTAAGTTCATAGATGTTTTCTAAATCTGAACTAGGACATTCATCAGCAGAACTGCTAAATTTTTAATGAAGTCTGCTGTGCTTGATGTAGCTATCATTCTAAATTGCCCTCTCTCTGCTGGTCCTCTTATTGCAATATATATCTTAGCATTATCCGTTCTCACTGCTAATTGATTTTTTCAGCTCATATGTAAGGCAGGATGACATGTCATTCAGTATTTTCATCAAAGGACAGTCTAACTTACTTTTAATAGAAGAAATGCTTTAAATATTTGGATAAATTATTCCAAATGCTATCCAAAGTTCTTAAATTCCTTCAAACCATCAAATACTTAGAGGAATCTTTTAAAAGCAAACTTGTGGCAGAGGTGTAAAGAGGAAGAATTTGTCTTGAAGATGAGGAACAATTTGAAGCATTTTGGCCTGGATTTATTTTGGGATTTGATTGCTTAACTCATTTCTGGAAAAGGTCTACTTGAGAAGATGCTATAAGCAATACAGTTTCTCCAGGTATTTAACCATCTCCCACCCCATGTAAGAATTGAGTTCCAAATCCAATTTTCCCCATTCTGTAAAGATCTTTGGGAACTCTTTTTCAATAAAATAACGAGAAAAATATTTTCATAGGTGAGAAAATCTCCAGAGAATTTACCCTGGGAATAACCTGAAAGCCTAGATACTATGGCTTGTTAGGTAGGGCAGAGAGCATAGTGCTTTCTCACATCGCACTGAGCAAGCTTTTCAACAGGGCCAGTACCAGAAGATGGGAAGCCTTTTCTGGTAGACATACATTCACTTCACCCCCTCAATTGTACATGTGACCCAGTCTGTTCCTAAAGGAATTTGAGATGTATGTAGGAAGCTAAGAAATCTCATCTTTACTCACCTGAACAAACACTTAGCTAAATCTCCTGGTAAGTGCTATCTGTCTGCACAAACATGTTATAAAGCTCACTGTGCATTTTTAAGCATCCTAATTTTTCTCATTATCAGAATAGGGTTCACTCTTGCTTGGGACTTTAACCTATTACTTATTACTTCTGAATGGCATGAAGACATACTAAGACTGAAGTCTAAAGCTCAGAGTAATTTCTTAAGGACAGCCAGGCCTTGAATCTGTCAGTCAAGTTTAATAAAAGCTAGAGATTTTTACATATGAGCATAATATAAAGAAAAAAAAACCCCTCTTGTCCATATGGCAAATTTTTTGAATGTTTGGTTTCAAAATTCATCAAAGGTTGGTTACAAATTCTGTGTACCTCTGTAGTCCAAAAAGATAGTAGAAACTGGATCTAGATGGGAGAAATTGAATCTAAAATATGCTATTAAATATACCTCTCACGCATCAGGAGATGGAGAAACTACTATAAATACATGCCTATACATATAGTAATGTTATTTATAGCAAAGACTTTGATGATTTTTTGATGTTCACCATGATAAAAGAGATTAATTCATTGACAGGAGCTCATAACACAGTGCAAGCTCTATAGTTAGTTTTGTAATAGAAAATGACATTACCCAAAAAAAGGGGAAAAATATTCTTTAATGTTCTCAAACACTGATGATTTAGCTGAGAAATGAGCCTACCCCTTCACATGTTTGTCTGGAGTTTCCCTGTGCAGTCTGAAAGTGCCTGTGTGAATCTTGACTAAGAGTGTCTATTATTTCCAGAGCAATTTGAGAGCTGGGTGTTTGGGATAGTATTCTGCAAAGTCACATGAAACCATCAATGACCATGCTAGCTACTGGATTTACACACTTTCTTGGCCCACTCCTGCCAGACTTCACTGTCAAAGTGCCTGTAACTCTCTCTGATACCAATGCAGTCAGGGTGAGAGTTCTTCCCAGTGCACACTGAAGTCCCAGGGCCAGACACGTGCACATGTCTTCTGGAGGAAAGATGTCTCACTTTCCATCAAGATGCTCCTGGAACATGTGGCTACATCTATGCCCACACACAGTTCCCTTTAGCAGTAAACCTAGACCCTAGGAGGATGGTGAGCAACAAGGACAGAGCTGTGCATGGCCAGCATATGAACAGCAAACCTCCACATGGATCAGACTGACATCACGTAGATTCAGCTGATAGCGTTTGGCATCAAACACAAATAAGATGTGGGTGACTCAGACAAGAGTTAATGTGCAATTTAGTAGTCTCATTCCTGGATTATAATCTAAAAATGCTCCTAAAAACCCATCTAAGATTGGAAGTTTTTTCACAGGCAGCTTCAGCCCCCAGCACCCTTTCTCACATACCAAGAATCACCTTGGTCTTGTGAGGGGCAAGTGCAGGGGCCATTCAGAGTCTGCAAGTAAGAACAGGTGAGGTGGAAGGTGTTCCTGTACTCCCTACACATTGTTAGGTAGGTTTTGCATGAGGCTCGATATGTTGCCTCTTTTGCGTTACATCTCTCCTTATGCTGAATTGTACTTGAGGAGTCAGGCATGTATCAGGTCTAATACTCTGAGGTGCTTGAGCCAGAGAAACATCAGTGTTGACACTGAAGTTATAAGGGACCAGCTATATCAGCTGAATGGGGCCTTTTGAGATTCATCCTAGAGTACTGAATGAGCTAGTAGAAGTTATGGTAGGACCCCTCGCAATCACCTACCTACCAAAGGTCTGGGGAGTCTGGGAGTCTGGGGAGATCTCTTGCTGACTGGAAGCTAGCGAATGTTATTCCAATTTACAAAAAAGGTGTAAAGAAAGACCAAGGAAACTACAGACTTGTTAGTCTATATTCAGTTCCTGCAAAAACTATGAAGAAGATCATACTGGGTACTATTGAAAGGCATTTAAAGAATAACACAATCATCAGGCACAGTAAACATGGGTTCACAAAGTCCTGTTTAACTAATTTGATAACTGTGAGATAAGCAGGTTCACAGTGCACTGGGTGAAGAACTGGCTGAAGGGCAGAGCTCAAAGGGTTTTAGTGAATGGGGTAACATCTGGAGGGCAATTGGTCACCAGCAGTGTGCCTCAGGGTTCAATTCTAGTGCCAGTTCTTTTCAATGTATTTATCAATGACTTGGATCTGGGAGTTGAATGCACCATTAACAAATTTGCTGATTATACCAAACTGGCAGGTGCTGTTGACTTTTTTGAGGGACAAGGTGCCTTTCAAAGGCAACGAGATAGATGGGAGCATTGGGCAATGATTCATGGAATGAAATTTAACAAGTTCAAATGCTGGATTCTGCACCTGGGATGGAATATACCAGGCAGAAGTATAAGCTGGGAGAAGAGTGGTTGGAGAGCAGCCCTACAAAAGGGGACCAGGGGCAGGGGCTGCTTGACAGCAGGCTCAATATGAGTTAGCCATGTGCCTTGGCAGCCAAGACGGCAAACCGCATCCTGGCGTGCATCAAACACAGTATAACTTGCTGGTCAAAAGAGGTGATTGTCCTGTATCCAGTGTGGGTGCAACCTCACCTGGAGTAGTGTTCAGTTCTGGGCTCTACAATTGAGGAAATATGTTCAGGTACTGGAATTTGTCCAGAGGAGGGCAACAAAGCTGGTGAAAGGGCATGAAGGAGAGGCTAAGGGCTCTGGGTTTGTCTGGTTTAGAGAACAGGAGATTGAGGGGCAACCTCATAGCTCTCTACAGCTTCCCAAGGAAGGGAAGTGGAAAGGGAGGTTCTTATCTCTTTTCCCTGGGATCCAGTGATAGTGTGTGGGGGAACGGTTCAAAGCTGTGCAGGGAAGGTTCACACAGGACATTAGGAAGCATTTTTGTACTGAAAGGGTGGTCAAACACTGGAATAGTCTTCCTAGGGAAGTGGTCAATGTCCCAAGCCTGTCAGTGTTTAAGAGTAATTTGGACAATGCCCTTGATACACGCTTTCAGTTTTGGTCAGCGCTGAAGTAGTCAGGCAATTGGACTAGATGGTTGTTTTGGGTCCCTTCCAACTGGAATCTATTCTATTCTATTCTATTCTATTCTTATTCTTATTCTTCTGTGCATAGTTAACGCAAGGGGGCAACAGAAATCACAGTAGCAGTTAAGAATTTCTGAGCTGCACAATATAAATATATTGTGGGTAGAAACAAGTGATATTCTGGAAGTAAGAGATGCTGTGGTGCCTGTAAACCTTGCTCTCAGCTTCCATCCAGATGTTCTGTACACCTCAAGTTCTTGCGTTTGTCCCCATTCTCTTAAATTTTTGTGTGTGTAATGTAACAAGATAAGGAAAAGATTCAACAAGACAATTGGAATTCTCTCTTGCATGCATAATACAGCATCTGTTTTGAAACAATTCTTCTCCAGCAGTATATTTTGAATACCATGTTAAATTTATGAACATATTTCTTCACAGTTTTGTTATTCATTCCGCTGATATAAAACCAGTGAAAACAAGGACCAGATGCTCAGCTGGAATAAAATTTACACCAGCTGAAGATCGATCCAGTTACAAAAACCTCCTATGGTGAAACACAGATGAAAGTGTCAAGCCACAAATCGTTATTTCTTATCACTCTGAAACCATGCAGAAAAATAAAGATCTGCATGAATTCAATGGAGAATTTTAAACACACCTTCATTTATTCAAGATATTTCATGAACCATTTTTCATCTCCTGATAAATCTGAGATTATTTTTAAGTCTCTAACAAGACATAAGAAACATTTTGCCGTGGGTTTCTTTCACAGGTAATAGTCTGAAATTAATTACACTGATTCTTATCCACTTACACTTTGAGTTTATTCTGCATGCAGATTCAGAATATATATATGTATATGGAATATATATATGAGACAAATACTCTTTATTCACACTGCGCATCTAAGATCAGATGTGCCCAAAGTATGAAAAGGTTTTCAAATGAAATAGCTTAATCACTTCCATATACTGCAGGTCTATTTTTGGCATTAATACCAGCTTCTGGTTTGCACATGTATTTATTTAATGACAATCTCTGTTCCTTAAATTGCCAATTGTATTGCTGATTTTCTTTTCATGGTAATAACCTGTTTTTTTCAGACTCTTTGTATTAGCTTGTCATCAGGGTTGTTGTTTTCTGTGTTGAGGGGGGTGTCTTCCTTTTCTCCAGGAGGTTGCATTCATCAAGCTGGAGGGTAGGCAGTTATAGAGATTTAAAAATTTTACAATTAAGCCCCCCTCCTGCAAAGACTTATATATGTTCCTTACTTTAAACATGTGATCTGTCCCACCAAGCTCAGAGATAGCGTTAAGCATATGTGTAAACCTCAGCAGTTTCATAACCTAAATAGCATTTGGGTTTTTATATTTCTGAACCTAAAGGAATTGATCTGAAGATAATTAGATACTAAGCAGTTAGTTTCAAGGTGCTCTGCCATTTACAGTAGGATTCATTCTGGGTCAAAGTTCTGAGCTGGGACTTAGAAAATCTGGGTCAAGACCTGGATCTTCCATGGCCTCATGAAATAGCCTTGAATAAATCACTGAGTTTCAGATACCCTAATTCCCTGGTTTGAAATTTCTCAGATTTAGGTGCCTTAATGATCTTGCATGTGTAGACAAAAAAATCTTGTAGGTGATTGTAGTAAGGTAGAGTGCCACTCCTGTAAAGAAAGAAATTGTAAATGTTCCCATCTACGCATCGTGTTTGCTTGCATGTACCCATGCTTCAGTTCCTTATGTGATTAAAAACCACAAAGCTGGATCCAGGCAGATTTTGAGCCTTCTTGAGAAGGGCTCACTGCTTTTACATTTAAAGGTGTTTGAAGACATGGTCTATTTACTGGTGGCACTGATTACAGATTAATCTAGCCACTGGGTTTTCTGGACATAGCTATTAATAATAAAATATAGACAAATAATTGTGAAATCAGTATTTAGTTACTCTTTAAATATGTGCTTGTAACTGTGTTGAAGCTGTGCTGCATATCTGTCTATTTTCATATATATTCAGCAGCACTGGGCTAATTATACCATTTGTATTCTAGAGACTTATGGGAGACTACAGCAAAGTTTCCTATGTTCTCACATACCTCTTCAGATGAATATGAGTCAGAGCTTCATTGCTTATTACAATATTATTAGCATAAGTTGTTTTAGTAGAGTAGTAAATAATTCATAAGGAAATCTGCAAAAGCAAATATGTTTACCTCTTCCCTCCTTTTCATTGGGTTTGAGGGGAATTGTTCACTTTCCTCAAATATTTGGTTTAAAAATGTGGTAACAGTACATTGTATTCCACCCCAGATAGCCTGTGTGGTTTTTTTATTTTCTGAGTAAAACATTGGAAGTAAAAGCAAGGAAAGAATACCAACAACTACGGTTCTTAAAAGACAGCAGGGCACACAAGATAGAGAGGATCTCAGCTTGCAGATAGCCGGGGCCAGGTCTGCAATGTGTTTAAACAGCTGATTCCACTGAAGTTTCATCATATTCTGCATGCTGATTTAAACAGAGACAGTGCTGTGACACCTATGCTGCAGTCACACAAAATGACGAAAGTCAGGGAGCAAATCCCAAGTGTAGTGGGAACTATACCTATTAAAAGGAGACACTGTTCACCAGAGGGCTTGCAGTTCTATCCTATTTCTTTTAGTCTAATTTTTGTTGGTACTTAATATTCCAGGCAGGCACACTGCCATGGAATAAAAAAAAATTCAATTCAGAAAAGGCCTGCATCTTCTAATGGAAGAATAGCCCCTCTTTTTTACAGTTTCAAAAGTTTATAGTATCTCCAAAGAGTAGGTATGCCTCCAGACCGCTGACTTTGTCAACCTAACACATGCCCAGCCTGCCTGCAAGCCCCACACAGCATGTCATCCTCCTGGGAAGGAAGAGGCAAATGGCACAAGCAAACCTTAAGCAAGCACTGTGTGAGCAGATGGTGTTAATTCCAAAGTCAACTCATGCACCAAAATTCAGTCCATCTCAGGAGGGATAAACACACAAGATGGTTGTGTGAGTTTGAACAATCATTTCCTAGAGCTGGTTTGTCCAAGCAGGGATGAACCTTTCGGTTCATGTCTGAAATGTCAGGTTCAACTAAACCACGGTTAAAGCCTGCCACAACCTAATTCAGGTGAAAGCTAGAACACAAATTTGTTCTAAGAATAAGACAGCTATTCTCAGGTTGACTTTTATGTGCCAAATCCTCACAGACAGCAGAAGTACCAAGAATTTGGGGGAATAAGGAAAAATCAAGTTAACATTTTAAAGGACTCATGTTCATATTCCACCTGCATAGCAAACTTCTAAATGTTACTAAAGTAAAAATAACTCGTGGGAGGGCATTTCTCAACCAAAGAGAATCTTTCTATAATTTGGGAGGTTTAAAAGTTGCCAAGGAGGTCATTAGTCAAGGAATGACTCATCTTCTCTGATTTTGGCAGGTGAGAAGGTAAGACCCGCTTAAGCTGAGTGTCCAAGCTCCCACGACCATGAATAGAGGAAAGCAAGTGTCTCCAGATACAATCCACCTCACTTGAGACATGACGTTGGCTGGAACCACTCATGAAGTTTCTGTCTCTTTCCATTGACTCTGAAAGGGAACCAGAGTATGGTCTCCTTTGAGAACTTAGATTTTACATGGCTAAAACCAAGTCAAAGTACCCTTAGTGGAAAATTTGTATCCTAATTAATAAGCCAAAATTTTTTAAACACAATTTCCTTTCTTCTATGTTCTCAGCTGAAGCCTCATGTCTGTCTGAGCTGAACTTCACAGCTTGAAATCTTGACAGCTTCTCTTCCATTGTAAGTTTGTACAGCACCAAGCACACTGCTATCAGACAAATAAAAAGAATAATAAAACTCAATCATGCTTGTATATATAGAAAGCCAATCAATGTAAACACAGGGTTTCTCTAAACAGGAGAGAAGCGGAAGCCAGATGGCATGAAATCATTGATAGCTGTTTCATAAACTTTTCCTGCAATCAAATCTAATTGAAATAACACTAGATTGTAGGCTTTAGCAGGTGGGCAGTGCACACAGCTGTTTCTGCTAGATGATTTCCAAAGAATACATACATAAAACATTTCACACGGACTGACATACGGGAAAAAAGGTTAGCCCAGACGGAATGATCTCTTTCAGGCTTTATTTCACCAAGAGATTTCTGAAGCCTATCTTTAAAAATATAAGCAGAAGTGTTTTTCTGGTATTGTTGAACCAATTACAGTCATATACAATGAGATTGGGAACTATGTCCTAGTGATGCAGTGTCTTCAATGCCAACTTGTGTATCAAGGCAAGGCAGAAAAGAAAGGCACCTTCTAGTGTCCAGTTTATTACTTTGCAGTGAGGTTGGATAGATGTAACTGAATTATATCTGAGAGATATGTGTTTAATAGTAATTCCCCAAGGAAAGATTCCACCAGTTTCCTCAATAGTTTATTCCAGGCTTTCCCTCCACTAGCACCTAGATATTTTCATAACTTTTAATACAGTTAAGCCACACATGGTCAAGGAGAGGAAACAGTTGATGTCTTTTCCCATTTTAAACTTTTGCACATTGAAGAATTTATCATGCCATCTCTCCTCCTTCTGTTCTTTTCTGCAGAAAGATATCCTATGGCAAATCTCCTGAAGGCTCACAAATGAGCTGCAAGAACAGAAGTGTCTTCTCACACAGGTCCATCATCTGAGGCAGGATTTGAAGATTTTCCTGTGGCTGACCAGAAAGCTAATTCAACAGTTTGGGCTGAATTTTACTTTGAACTTTTGTTTGCACTGGAAACTAAGACTCAGAAGAAAATGTGGAGAAAGGAAGGAGAAATGGAAAAGACCAACTTAGGTGGATCAAATGGATCTTTTTATAAGGATGTGTAGTGACAAGACAAGGGGCAATGGCTTTAAATTGAAAGAGAGTAGATTTAGATTACCTGTAAGGTAGAAATTCTTCACTGGAAGTATACAAGGCCAGGTTGGGTGGGGCTTCGAGCAACCTTGGAACTAGATAATCATTATGTTCCCTTCCAACACAAACCTTTCTAATTCTATGATTCTAACAATAGAATTACACGTAAACGATGTTATTTTTTAACTGCAGGAGTCTTTGTGGATACTCCTTTGAAAGTATTAGTTCTGAGGTTAATGGCATCCAGCGTCCCTCCCCCATCCCCAGTATATTAGAGTCATAATATATTCTAATAGTGTATTAGTGAGACCAGGAGTAGAGGAGGGGAGAGAAAACATCATCATATCACTACATAAAATCATAGTTTTAAATGCTAGTCATGATTGTGGCCACCCCAGTTTAGAAAGCAAAAAGTAAATGAAGGGCAGAAAGGAAGATCAGAGGTTTGAAATGGGTTCTGTCCAAAGAGATATTAAACAGAGTAGCACTTTTCAGCACAGAAGAAAAGTTTGTGGTTTAAAATTGATGACTGGCAAGGAGGAAGGAAGAGAATGATGGCTATTATATCTCCTAAGACAGGAACATGGAGGCACCAAGTGAAACTACCAGACTGCAGGCTTTACACAAAAAGTACTTCTTCACATAACCCATAACTTAAAATGCCATTGCCACAGGATGCTTTGGAAGCCAAAAATTATAAATGGATTCAAGAAACATCTAGAGAAACTCATGGAGTAAATATCTGCTTGTGGGCTGATAAACACAACAGTGTGTGTCAGGAAGCCCTGACCTGCAGAGGCATCCCAGGGAGGTGCCACGCTGGGCTTACCCTGCTCTCAGGCTTCTTAGGGTTGTTTTGCAGCCACTGTCAGAGATTGGGCATGGTGCCACACAGCCCCTTACTCCTTCTCTTCCTGTTGCAGGTACAGCCTTTGGGTTACTTTGGAAACTAAGCACAGTTCTCAAGCAAAAACCCGCTCTCCTTAGAGAGCGAGCAGAAAGAAATTGGCAGTAGCCCCAAGCAGGGCTTGCAAAAGGCAGTGAGAATCAGCCCTGGGGTGGTATGACTCTGCAAGAAATAAATGAGTGTGAAGCAAATGCTTTCAAATGCACCCATCCCAGCTCTGTGACACTCAGAAAGAATCAGTGACAAAAGATCCAAAAGAGGCAGTTAATTCCCTGCAGGGGAGAAAACAAAGTGTTTACAAAGATGTAGAACAGTAAATCATCAAAGTGTTCTTTTGAAAATATTTTAAATGTAATATTCATTCCTACACTTATTTATATGGGAAGCACAATAAAAAGAGACAAAAAGATACAGCCCTTGCCTTTAAGGACATTTGGACTAAAGCAGGTGTAGCATGTCAAACAAGAGCAAGAACAAAACAATAAAGAGAAGAGGAAAGACTGCAGGAAGAGTTGGGGCACAAGGATTATATGTAAATTTATATGATTGTTTTGGATTACTGAGAAAAAAATCTTAACCAGCCTGTTTATTGATTTATTCTCTATCTCTTTACTTGCCTTAAACTGAAGTCGATATTCCACGCTGCTGAAGGGGTCTATTTTAAGTATGGTCTCACGAAGGTTGATTATGGGAAGGGGTTTGTAGGACACAAAGAAGTGAAGAAAAAAGGAGAGATGAAGATAAAGAACAATAAATGCAGAAAAAGGGGGGACTTGGTGCAGATCCTAGCACTGTTTTTAATAATAGCTGGTTCTCATATAGAGCTTTTCAAGCATGTATTTTCAAGTCATTTAAATAGAAGTCTGAATAATTTTCTTTGTATTGTAATGAGACAAATGATACGTTCAAGGTCACTCAGCAGAAAAAAATGCACTGTAGCCAGACAGAGGATTCACAGCCCCTGAATGGTAGTGCCATGCTGCCCAGGAGGCACACTGTCCCTCTGTCAGCTTTGACTGTCACCGCGACATGGAGGTGATATATTAGAAATTAATTTATCAGCTGCTCTCTCCAGAAATGATATGCTGAAATACAACATCAGCCCATTTGTAGGGAGAATTGACCTTGGTGGGAAAATGTAACTCAGGCAGGGGTTTACTCTGCGATTGAAGGGAATTTAAGCACTCTTCTCCTCTATAAGTACCTGATGTAAATCATACCCAGACTGTGTAACATAGTCTCAGCTAGACTAGAGACATATCAAGACAGACATGACTGTCCAGGGCTACAGCCAGGCCACTCTCAAGGCCAAGATACTCAGTCTGTTCAAATAATGGTTTGCAATACACTCCAAGAGGACAGGTGATCCTCAAAGTCCAGAGGTTTACTGGCATGCTTGGATGTAAGTGAGAGCAGAAAACAGCAGCACGGATTATGTGAAAAGTGTTCTCTCCGTGTTATAGATGTGCCAGCTTGTTGATACACATGACCTTTTTTTGGCATTTAAAAATGGACAGATTCTGCTGACTCCCAAAACATACAGAATGGCTCTTGACCTATGAGTGTTCATAGGATCATAGAATCATAAAATATCTCAAGGTGGAAGGGACCTACAGCTGTTGTTTAAATTATTCTAAGTGTTAATGTTCTAATTACATGTTTGTTTGTACAACGAGCAAGAGTTTAACTGCACACAATTCACAGCAGCATTCTCTTTAAAAAAACCAAACAATTCTTTATCACAGGTGAAGTTCAAGGAATCTTTCCAAATGATGAAAAACTCTGTAATGACAATGTTTAATTGTCACCACAAAAAGAGATGTTATTTAACCAACCAGCTCATATTAGCCGTCTTTTGTGTGCTCTTCCTTCCAGCTAATACATTTATATTATATCTCAAAATACAATGTTTTCAAGGAAGAAACAATGGTTTTATGTGGCTGGACCATGCACATTTATGATAAAAGTATTACCTTAACTCATTGCCATACAGCAATGGAATTTCTGCTTGCTTGAGTCATTGCAAACTGCCCTCAACAGCTGTGCTGCATATGCAGTCACATGCGCATCTGCAATTGCTGTATGCCAGCAGTGTCTCACCTTCCATACCTTAGAAGATATTCCTGTTTGCTTTTTAGAATGAAATCTCACCTATATTATATCTACCAACTCAAAATTAGTCCAGCATCATTCATGTGAATAGATCTACAACCAGTAGCAAGCAGTACTCAAGGTATATTGCTTGTACAAAAGAAGTGATTTAATGATCTAAAGGTCACAGTAACAATCTTAATGTTTATATCATTTTTTTACTGATTATGCTACTCTTATCATGAAGCAACTTAGAGGGGATCTTTTTTATAAATGTGAAATTTTAACAGCTTGAAAGATTTTGGGTTTCATTTGCTTTGATGTCTTGTACGAATTTTCTCTGCTGAGCTAACGATGACATGAGTATTGTTTTGAGCAACTGTATATCATCACTGTCATCATGATTCACTGCTAATCAGAAGACAAGACCATACTGCAGACATGAAATGCACAAACTGTAGTAGACTTATTGTATGGAGCAACAATTATTTTCCCTCTTTGTGCTTATCAAAGGTAACTCTAATGTGTTGGCTAATGAATTCCACCCCAGCTGTGCATGATCTTGTAATTACATGGTTCAGGCTCCCCATCAGCTAATCAAATGGTTTCTTCAGTTCAATTTTACAATGATTCAGACCCTAACTCACTGAAATATTCACCTAAAATCAGGTTTATCCAGAGGCCAGTGGAACCCTCTTCACTTTCTTAAATGGGTGGCTGAATATGTACGTGATGATTCACATCACATGTTTACTTTCAGGCAGATTCTGGCACTAGGTTGATGAATAAAGATCATACTGTGGAAATCAATTGCTGTGTCTGGAATTAATGTATTGACTTCTGCTAGAAATTATTATTTAATGTATAGTGTTAGTAGCACAAGACTGTATTTCAGCACATGCAATGTATAATCTAAAAAGAAAGAAATCCAATTAATAAACTCCCTAGAGCTTATATTCAGTAAACTATGCCGTATATACATACTTCCAGACAATAACAATTTTTTTCTAAAATCTATGGATTATAATATCCATCTAGTTTCTTTTTTAAATGTTTTGTTTCCAGCAAAAGCTCTCGCTCTGCAAGAAAACACAGGAATAATGCATATCCGTGCATCAACCATTTAGCTGTTAACAGATAGAGATAATGGCCACTGGGAATGTAAAAGCTAGACTACTTGGCTTCCCTGACAAATGAAATCCAGGAGTAATGAGTCACACTAGACGTGATCCTTTAAAAAGAAATCCTGACAAACTCTCAGATTTTAAAATAACTTTGCTGAGATCAAGTGGGGCTGTCTTCAGCCATGATGAAAAAGCTAAAAATGAGTATCTGACTGTGCAGATAATTCCAGCAGCCTGGCAGCATTCATTTGCGAAGCAGCCTAGCCTGATAAGATGCTCATACAGATGCTAATGCAAACTGGACGGTGCAGATATGTATTGCATAATCACTGCATACATGGCACCTTCATTCATACACTGCCATCTGTGGTTATCAGCTTAGAGAGATGATAATGTGCATGCCTGTGAGCCAGCCCCTGCTCCAAGTTGTGTTTTGCTCTGCATCGCTAGACAGACTGCAGAGTGCTCGCTTTCCTGAGCAAGGAAGGCCAAGCCCATCTTCCCCTGCAATTTTAGCAAGTTCGGTCAAAGGGGAGAGTGCAAACGTGCTACTCCCAGTAGTGGTTGAAGGAGGATCCTGTTCAGAATATGCAAAATACACAGGTCTTGAGCTGGATTTGCAAGATCTATTACTATGGACATTAACTCAAAAATCACATATGAACTGGCTTTTTGTGGCAGTGTGCTCTTTGCATCCCTTAGTCAGAAGTAAATTACAAGATTTTCACTGAGCTTTGCATATTTGCTCCATTTCAACGTGAACCATCCACTGCTCTTCCATTTTTGAAAACAAACTTTTATCTGGTGCTGTTGCTGAAGGAAATGCTATATTTCATTTCTCTGCACCTCATGACAGCTTTCTCTGCACCTCATGACAGCCTATCTCCAAGCTGTTTGTGATCAGGTACATTTTAAAAAAATATTAGAATAATATAATGTTTCTCATCTGTCTGAATAAAATAGTGCATGCAGAAGCTCACTGCTAGAGAAAGACCTGCGTAATTTCTAGTTCAGCAAGAAAATCTCAAAGAAACAAAGTTCAGGACTATAGGAAAAAAGTCTGCCTGTCATACCATGTATCTTTCAGGCTTTGAGGAACCACACATTAATCAGTAGAAGCAAGGCAGCAAGCAGAAACAAACAAGGTGAAAAATCCCAGACACATTCCAGTTTTGTCACAGTGGATTTCTTGCAGAGATCTCTTAAGGCAGACTTTCTTTTGACTACTAACTAAATGATCCTTGCTAGATGAAATCAAAATTTGCACTTCAATGCTCTGCTTCACCAGCATACAATGCAAATCACTAACACCGCTGGCTGAAATAATTTTATTAGGCAGCAGAGAATTTTTAAAATGCTTAAATTAGAATTGCAGCTGTTCATACTTTTTCAATATTATATGATTTTTTTTTGTATCAGTAAAAAAATTCTAGTCATACAATAGTGCTGGGCAGTGTTCTGTAAAATACCAGTATTTTACAGGTATGTCACACCACAGAAATGGATTTGAGAAACACAGAAACGAATGATGTATAAAATGCAAAGCAGAAATGTCACTGATCACTGATATAACTATTATATTCAGAAGCAGGAAAAAATTTGGTTTTACTGTCAGGCAATTTTGCAATAGTTCCATTTTATCTAGGCTACTTGTGCTTTCCCAGCAGAAAATTCACATTAAATAACATTAAGCAGAGAAGAAGAGGCTATACAATAGTGGAGTCTCTGTGTAAAGGTTTTATCACTGGGAGACTGGGTTGCCTGAGTTATTCATTAGTTGGTACATGGCAGATACTTCAAAGGGAAGCAAAAGAAGGCATAAGCAGTATTCTTAAAATGTTCTTGCATTTTTTCTTTGTATATATTTCTCTAGAATCTTTTGTTGTTTTGAGACTAGATGCACTGTTTACAAGGAAAGAAAGACTTCATAATCAGTGCATTAACCTCTGGATGTAGTCTGAAAAGGATCTGATTCAACCCTGCTGGAATCAATAGGAGCCTCTCCATTGATTTCGCAGATTTTTAGATTTCATCCTAATTTATTAAAAATGTTTTTAAAATGTAATACTTCAGGACATTACACAACCAGAAAGAGTTCTCTGCATGATTTTGTAAAGCCAAGAATGACCTCTGTGCTTGATTATAAAGATAACAGTATGATCACCAGCTATCAGAGTGAACATTTTCATGGCAGTCCAGGGATGAGTGAGTATCTCTTATCACTCTACTTGAGATGCTACCTGTTGCCCTCAGGGGCAAGAAGGGAAAGAGGATATATTTTGATAATGAGTGTTCTTTTCTCCTTAGGGCCCTTGCTGAATGCAGATACCTTTTGGTAACTGTTTGAACTTGTTCAGCTGGTTGGAATGAAAGAAACATCCCCAGGGAAACAGATAAGCAGACTGACAGTAGAGTGAAGGTGAAATGGACAAAGTACAAATTTATCAAAAGTACATGCACTTTTTCATAATTTATCAGGAAAAAAGATGGATAGCACCATCCTGTGATAAGTCAGGCACATGTCAGATGAGATGGTTCTTTTTTGGTTGACATTTTGGCAGAAATGGTGATAGATCGTTGTGTCTTAAGTGCAGAAAATTAAAAGTAAAGTGTAGGGTTATCTCAGCTAATGGAATACACACATGGTCAAAAATGAAGGCAAATTTGGAATTACAGGAAACAAAACCAGAAAATAACTGAAGGAGTCAGCCAGTCATTCCTCTACTCTGAGATTGGATGAGCTATTCTTATGCCATTCTTGGTAGACATCTGCCCAAACCACCCTTAAAAATTTCTCTGATGAGGTTTCCAATACTGTCTCAGGCTCCCTGCTCCAGTGTTTCATTATTCTTCTTGCCGGAAAGATTTTCCTTATGTCCAACCTGTATTTGCCTTGCCATAATTTTAAGAGCATTTGTTCTTATCTAACAGGCAGACAAAGGGGAGCATTCATTCCCTTCCTCATCTAGGCTGTCTATTATTTAAACTTCCAGTCTTTGGACTGAAAATATACAACATTTCAATTTTTCCCCTGATGTCCTTTCTTAATCTTCATTGTTCTCTTTTCTGCCATTTGGTCTTTCTCCAGCTAATCTACATCTTTCTTGTGCTCCATCACCCAAGATAGCCACAGGACACATACTGAAGACATCACCTCACTCAGAAATCTTACTGTTACAACAAAAGAGCCACTTAATGAATAAGCACACATGTATTTGGAAAATAACAAACTTTTTTTTTTTTTTTTGTGACTCATTTTAAACCTGAGTTCCTTTCTGCAGACTCTCCAGCTTTTGTGTGGTTTGTTATTTCTGCAGAAAAGCAGAGCTTTGCATTTTTTTAGCTTACTGAATTACATTCTATTTTGCCAGACTATTTCTCTAATTTATCAACAGTGTTGTAATTCTAATCCTGTTTTGTCATACATATATTTCCCAGCTGGTGCTCTCTGTGAACTTAATATATGTGTTCTCCGTTCTGTCTTGAAAATCACAAATGGAAGCATTGCATAGTGTTCAGGATAATTCCTGTAAACATCCACTCAATCCATCCCTCTAATTTAATCAGGAATTAGTGCCACCTACTCTTTTAATACATTTCTCTCCAATGAGGAATGCACTCATCTAATAATTCTTTTCATTTAGTCCATGTTTCCTAAGCTTGCACATGAGAGTCCAGAGATGTACTGATGTCTAGATACATGACATCAACCAATTTTATTCCTATCCGCAAGGCCTGTTACCATGTCATTGTACAATCGTTCCTTTAATTATCAAAGTTCATGTTTTGTAGCAGAAAATGTATGTGACTAAAATATAGTTGTGATATAGTGCATAGAATGGCAGTCCAGGAGGAAGAGAGAGCATAACAAGGGTCTCTATTATCTAAGTAAGTGCTGCACTCCACTGTAAACATACTTTCAGAATAATTACAGGCACGGAGTTATACTGTATTTCCTCAATAGCAAACACACTTTTTGCTTGTACAACCAGAGGATGTGCCTTCTTATCATGTCTCAGGATGGAAAACTCTTAGAAGATCACATGTTGGTCTGGAAGAGTCCTGGTAGACCATCACATAAACAAAGTGATAAAAGCGTTGCTAGGTGCCCAAAGCATGGATATGAAGAGTTCCCTGGAAAAATTCTCACTTTATGATTCTTGCCTCAATACAGTTCAAAAGAGTTCTCAGCCCAGTGTCCAAAATGGTCAAACTTCCCCTGAATGTTAGACACAGGACTGTAAGGAACATGAAATACTCTTGCTCATCGCCAACATGTTGAGACTTCATATAAGCAGGCAAGCTAAGAGAGTGCAGATTTTGTTGAACTGTACCACTTTCTAGACAAACAAGCAAAAATCAATAGCTCATTGGGAGCTCATGAAGGGAAACTCTGGTTGCAAGAAAAGCATATTGCTTTACAATTTTGCACTTCACTCAGATGGGTGAATGTCTAAATGGCTGAAACATTATTTCAGTTTGGAAGTTCTGTCCAAAGTTTCCATAGATCTCTTGAAAAATGGGCAGAAATTCTAATAAGTAAAAGATCTCTGATTTTTTTAGAAGTGTGTTTCCAACTTAGTAAAAACAACAGAAAGAACATTAGTACATTTGATACCCATCTTAATAGTTGATGGTGATGAAACAAAAATATTGTTTAAACCATTTCAGAACCTTAAAGAGGTTTGACTTCAGTCTAATGTCCAAAATTGAGAAGGTTAAACAGGAGACCATGCAAGAATCCCATTTCATTGTGCTAGCATGAACTGCCACTGTCCCACTTGGTGATGCAAAACTGGAACTAGGTGAACTGTATTTCTTTCTCTACAAGCAATGGATCCATGCAAGTAAATCAAGCATATCTCCTGGGGGAGGACTGAGAGGGTGAAGAAACAGACCAAGAGTTTAGGAAAGCTAAACCAGTGCTCACTAGTTAAAAAAGTACAGTAGGAGGACACCTTGTCAATAGATGTTGTCCTCCCATGGCTGGCAGTAGCTACAGTGGAGAGCTCTGTTTTCCCTCTGCTGCCTGTCACTTGTTGGAGCAGTTATGCTTGGAATATTATTTAGGAAGTCCTACTCAAAACCCACCATTTGTGACTGCATCCCCTATGTTTTAATTTGAAGCTGGGTCCTTGAGGATCTTAAAAATATCTTGGAGTCTTTCAGGATACCTGCACATGCTGAAACATATGTGGTGTTGTGATCCCTTTCCTATACCCTAGCAACAACAACCTGACTTGAAGGTGAGATGAATCTACATTTTTAGGAAATGTCCTAAAAGGAGTGTGTGCCTATGTTCTTGACAAAGTGTCTTACAGTTCTGGTGTTGGGTCCACAGTTTTTTACTGATGTGTCTCCATAATCTCTTGGCCACTTCGTCTTGAGTTATCATAGTTCCCCAAAGCTGCCTCTGTGTCACTTCATCTCTGCTCACCATCTTCAGGGACTCTGACCTACTCCTAATCTCAGCGAGATCGCCCTAGTATTTCCCATCTATAACAGAGACATGAGAACAAAGCCTGTTCAGAGGGCTACCATTACAGCTGGATGAAGCCCCCTTTCCCATCTACATCTTTCCACAAACACAGCTTGCCATGTTCCCTTTCATGAAGGTAACCTCTTTGTCTGAGGTATGTACAATATTTTTCTCTTCATTTATTATCAAGGAGGGACAATATAATGTAATTAGGTCAAATTTTTGGGTCATAAACATAAGAATAAGGAAAAAGAGTGGCTCTGGACATCCTGACATGTAGATCCACCAAGTAAATAATGAGAAATAGAAATATAGAAATATTAAAAAAATATTTGCAGTCCTCTGTAACATTGCATTCATATAGCTGATATAAATCTGCCGAAGTTTCAGAAAAGCTTACTATTTTCTCTTATATCTGATGCTTGACTCCCTTCCCTCACTCTGTACTTGTGTTTAAAACTTTTTTCCTCAGTTCTTTCCCAAACTATTTCACACTCTCCTGAACTGAAAATAGCACCACAAGTCATAAGATTTAGAATTTGACCATCATATTTCAGCAACACATTTTTGGATGAAATTTCAGTGATTTTTTTTTTTCTTATTTTTTTTTTTCTTTTTTTTGTCCATTGGAGATGCCTGTGGCCCTAGAGTGCTGATATTTTGTGGAAGAATAGAAAGCATGGAACTGAAGATACTTTGATTTAGGGAAACTACTGTGTTGTCATAGACTTTCCTCATACACCCCCTTCTCCTCTAGAAGCCAAGTAGTTAGGCTAAACACAAGACCTTCTGTGTAGCTGTTGCTGGCTTTGAAGGTACAATCCACACCTCCAAAGCTTAGGGGTTCATAACTGTACCCTCTGGGACACTGGAGGATGATCCCACATGAGAGCCCTATCAGTGGGGCAGAAGGGATGAGTGAAGCAATTCAGTTACAGTGCAAAACCAATACCACACTGCCATGTCACAGACAAATATTCACCTTTTTTTTTTCTTTTTTAAATTGTTTTTTACAGGAAAAGATATGAATTTTCCCAAGAAAATGTTAACAATGATAATGACATAGAAGAGTCCCTCCACTTTCTGATGAGACTAAAGGTAATTATGACAGTCGCTCACATACCATGGTAGCCCTAAAGAAAGGAAATGGTATCCTTCCTTCTCACTCTTGAGTTATTTTAGATAGATAACCACATACCTCTACAAGTAATGATGGTGGAGTAGAAGTTACACTGGTTAAAAGTAGATTTATGAACCGCTGCCAGTGTTGTTCTACTTTTTGTTGGTGGTAAAGGCATCCTTGATTTTCCTTAATGTTACTCTATGAGAGAGAATATACAGAAGTCAGTAACAGGACTGTCATTGCTGGTTATTGTACCACCAGCATGGCATCTTTGAATAGATATATTAAATACCCTCTTTTTTTCCCCCTAGGGGAATATAGCTGAAAACAACTTTTCATATATCAGCTGTTGACTCTTGTGGGAACATTGCAAGCCCTAATACATTTTAGCATTCGGTGTGCTGAGCTGAGAAGTGAATTTATGCTGGTGGATTTATACTGTGAAGATTCAAAGAAGTGAGACATTACTCTTAGTTTGGGCTTGTAATATTAGACTATTATTCATAAAAGGCAAAAACTTATGTCTAAGCTGGTGTATCATGACAAATTAGAAGGCAGGGAGTGTGGTTGGGAGTGTTTGCTATTTTTCCTTCTAGGCAGGAAAAGTCTTTGTTCTTTATTCTAAGAATCACAATCAAACTCTATTTCTCTCAATTCTTTCCCAGATGATTCTTTGCAGAAATACAAGACACATTTTCCAGTTTTGTTTTGGGCCGACAAGTTCCTTTCACTCTGATGGCACGTATAACAGCAACAAATCTCTAAAACAATTCTCCCACACTCATTGTTTTGCTGACCAGCCCTTGAGGAATACAGGAGAAGAACCAAGAATAAAAAGTGGTTTGGCGACACAGCAGCAACCTTGGATCCGTTTGCTTCTGAGTCTGTTTTACAATGTGCTCCCTGTGGGGGTTACAACAGGGCCTGTGCTACCAGGACAGAGTCTCTCCAGATGTAATATTTAATTTACACAGAGCATCCAGTCTGCATGGACCTTGGAAAACAGAGGTATCACAGAAAGGGAACTTTGACTACAGTATCCCTTTGGGGGAACAAAAGGAACATGAAGAATTCTAGCTATGATCTGGATAATCCTACCAAGAGAAAATAGTGGAAAATAATTAATAAGCCCTCTTGTGTCCACAGTTCTTTTTCATACATATTTTAAGTATTATTTATGGCTCCATCCTCTTGACTACTGTGTTTATGTGCACTGGGTCTTTCAGTTGGCACTGTTTGCTATCTTGCTTATATCAACAGTCTGAAAGAGAAGTGCATGCCAGTAAGTGTAAATGTCCCTTCCTGGCAACATATTCAGGTTTCCTTAGGATCAAGTCATCCCACAAACTTTAGTTGCTATTACTTCAGGCAAAGCTTAAAGAGAACTGCCATTGTACTAAAAAAGGGTCTAACACAGAACCAAATGACGTTGCCAGAAATGTTGCTGAAAGCAGAAAATTAAAGATTTTTCTCTGGGGTATATCTTCCTTGTTAAAGATGGAGAAAACATCTGAAGTTAGGATTTTTATTTTGGATGAAATAAGGACTGTAGACTTTTCAGTTAAATATTCAGCATACCTTACCTTCTCAGCATGCAACCTGTTAAGAGTTCTGGGTGTAGTCCAAAGGGCCAATGCCTGGACTAACTTTAGATGTTCTCACAGACATGACTGGAAACATTACTGACAAAAGGCTCCTGTTTGAACAGGGTAAAAGAGAGGGTGAATCCTGGCTAGCACATGTTGGGTATCAGAGAAAACTCTGCTGGCTTATATTGACAAAAGTAGTACAAGACACCATGTAAAATACAACAGGTATAAAACCCATTCAAGTTTATTTTTGATGGATAACCCTGGATATGAACAAGGAATCACATTTGCCAACACTTTGAAAAATCACTTATATAGATAAATAATAATAAGTGAAATTTTAAAGAAAAGAGAGTTTAGAAAAATGTCTTTTCCTGACATCTGTTACTCACCACATTAAAGATGTTTTTAAAGATTTGAATGGTTTTCAGAGTGCTTTTTAGAAGAGCCAAGACAAACATTATTATGTAACCTCTGTTGAAATCCTCTGCTTCCCAGGTAACTTCAGATTGCTCATGGACACAAATCACAGAGGTTTGCAACAAAGATACCATTACCAACTGTTACTATAGTTTTGTTTCATGATGGGTCAGTGGACTCAGAATTTTTAAGTGCCGAATAAATAGCTTAAAGAACGGTCGCTCTGTCATTTTATGTTAAATATCTGCAACAGGTTTCGCAGCTGAAACTCATGGGATTATCCAGCTTTAAGAACCCTGCTGAGTAAGCTGAACTGGAAGAGGGCTTTGTTTCTGATGGAAAAGGTGCCACCATGGCCCAGCAAATCAAACACATTAGGATTTACGTTCCTGCCTCTAAGCTAAATGGTCACTTGCTGCACTACATAAACAGCAAGGAAAACACTCTTTTGGCAGATGCCCTGACCTGCATGAGTGGAAGCCTACATAAAAGCTTCTGAGAAAGGCCTGATTAAAGCTGATCACAGAGAAATTTTCCCTTGGAGACCGTTGGTGTCAGCAGTTTGGGATAATCTCTGTCATATTAGTGGCATTTGTATTGTATTAGTGATTTACATAGTTTAATACAACATTAAAAATGCTAGCACAATGTGAGCGGCTAACATTCTACATCTGATATCTCTATCCCACAATAGAATTTTAAAAACCACTGATAGAAGTTGTTAATATTAAAAAAAAAAAATTCAGAAAAGTAAAGCAGGAGTAAAAATCTTGGGATTTTTAAAATGAGCACCAAAACTAAGGAAGCCTCAGACATATTTATTATAAAAAACAAACAAACAAAAAAAACAAAAACTTTTTTCCATAGTTGAGCAGTACATAGGAGCACAGG
>VZZY01022190.1:0-26080 GCA_013400335.1 Eurystomus gularis | reverse complement strand
GCCTCAGACATATTTATTATAAAAAACAAACAAACAAAAAAACAAAAACTTTTTTCCATAGTTGAGCAGTACATAGGAGCACAGGCTTTTGTCAAAGTGCTGATTTCTTTCACTCTTCCCAGAGCTCATAAAAGTCTGTGCAAGACCCGAATTATGGAATGGAACATACACTTATTAAATTTTCAGCTGACATGAAGCTAGGTAGGACTACAAGTAAATTGGAGGGTAGGATTCAAATTCAAAAATCATCTTGACAAGTTGGAAGAATGGGCTGAGAAGAACAAGATGAAATTCAATAGAGGCAAATGCAACACTCAGGCAGGAATTATCAGCTATGGGAATCTAAGATAAGGAACAACTGGTGAGGCAGTTCTGCTGTTCTGCAGTTCTGCAGCCAAACAGGTAGATTTATCATGAACTGCAGGTGGCAGTCGGGTCTCCCTCAGGTATGTGCCAGGTTTAGTTTCAGGCAATAACCTTCTCCAGAGTTGCAAACCAGCCAGAGAAATATTGCAGAGACACAATAACAGTCAGAAGTCAAGGAAACATGACCATGAAATCAAAGGGATGTAAAGAAGAGGAGGCTGAGGGGCATTTTCAACTGTGTGAAAGGTTGCTATGAAGGGATGAGGAGGAACATCTGATGCTCATGGCCACAGAGCATAGGATGGGAAGTAACAGTTTTAAATTACAAGAAGAAACATGTGGGTCAGAATTTATGAAAAATATTGAAAATGTTGGGGGTAGAAAATCAATGGAAAGTTTTTACAGATGGATTCCAGGGCATCTCTAATATTACAGGTCTTTAAGGACATCATACTGTTGAAAACCAACCTGTCCTATTAGATATCTCTCAGGAATGACTAATCTGGGAAATGGACCAAATATGCTCCTAATGCCCTTCACAGTCGTATCCTTCCATGGGTCTACGGATTACAATAGGCAATACAACTATTTGAGTGGGAAAAGGAGCATATTTTAAGGGAAAGGCAGTGTGATTCAGGGTTCGGGAAGGCAAATCAGTGACTTTTGAATGATGCACAATGATTTACAAGTGCATTTCTGGCATCTTTTCATCACTGGCTCTGCAGTCAATCCCTCTGTGAAAATAACCCCGTTGCTTAGTCTCCTGGTATCAATCCTCTATCTGTTAAATAGCTATAACTCAGCTCTATCATGAGGTTATGAGTTAATGAATGCTTATACTGCATACAAAAAAGTCTGGATGAAAGGGATATAAAATGACAAGTAATGATCCCTTATTTATTATTGTCATGGTTCAATAAATACTAGTTGGTTCCAATTTTCTTAGCTAGCACTAGTTCCTTTACATAAAAATCTGAATTTTGGTGGAAGTTGCAAACCAAATCCAACCCTTTTTGAACTTTAGGAAAAAAAAAATTAAGAAAAAAAGGAACCATCACTATGATTTCCAGGCTGCTGTACTGCATGAAATACTTTGTAAGGATTAGCAGTACGTAGACCAGAGAGCTGAAGATCCCTGACCTCTGCAGCGATGGAACCATAACTCCTTACTTGTCAGCTGCCTCCTCTCCTGTAACAACCTTCCACCTACAGCAAACATGAACCGCAGTGCACATTTGAGCAGCTGTGACCTGTGCTCAGGGTCAGTTGTATTCCCAGGAGCTCCCAGCCCCTGAGAATTAAAAGGCAGTGTGATCTCATCCTTGCCACCCCACAGAGTGGTCTTGTGAGCCCCAACATCACCCTATCATTCTGCTATCCAGGAGGTCTCTGCTTTGCACACCTATTATTGACACTAGTAATCTGTCACCTGCAAGAGTTGTGTTTACTCTGTAGATACAAGTAAAATCATTACCATGACACAGATAGAACTGTTTATTTTCTTCAGGTGTTAGTCATATGGCTGTAAAAGTACTTATAATTTGTATTATATATGATGCACAGCTCTTAGTAACTTTTGTGATATTTATAGCTACAAAGCCTTGATCTTTAAAGGAAACAAAACAAGATAGAAATGTGAGACAGTGTCCAAATTACCACCCATGTGCTTTGACAGAGAAAATGATTCTTTGGTCTTCCTGAAGCTGAAATCCAGAGCACTGATTCCTCAGCTCCTTACACAGTGTTTAAGAAGGTACCTTATAGAAGTCTTTGAACTAATCTGTACTTTCTGCAAAGGAAATGCCTAAGGCTGACACACTGAACAGGGAATTGCCTGTAACTACTTACCAGGGAAACTCTCAGAATAGAGTAATCTCCTAAATAAAGCCCTTTTCAGGTGCCTGGATCTATCCAGAATTCATTAAAACAAAGAGCCTGTGACCTTTCCTAAAAGAAGCTGAATGGAAATTACTTTTTTTTTTTTTTGTGAGCATGAATAGTGACAATATTCCTCTTCTCTTTGTTTCCCTCAGGGCAGCCCAGTGCTGAAGTGCAAGGAGTGCAGTGATACCAAAGTAACACAGAGTGGCTTCCTCTCCCATCACATGATGCAGAGTATATCTATGCACAATCCCTCTTTCACCTAATTGATGCCTCTGTGTTACTCTAGCAATCTAAGCGGACCCTCTTTCTTAGCAGGATGCTGGCTTGACTCAACCGTACTTTTATGTTGCTAATGCAAACAATATGCCATATGGTCAGCTGGTTAAAAGAAGGATGGTTGCTTTCTAACAGAGAATGGACGGCCTGAGGCCACTGTTCTAGCCAACTTCTCCCACAGCATGCTTGAAGATAATGTAACTCCTGAACCTAAGAATAGTCAGAGAGTAAGTAGCCTAGATTCTGTCTCCACGTCCACAACCTCCCTAAGTAGCAGGTGAAAACATTTCCTAAGATGGAGATGTCACTGCATTTTTTGTTCAAGTGTGCAGAAAAATATTAAAACCTAGTCAAAATATCAAGTATATTTTCAGTGAAATCCAATTTGATATGCTTGTAGCCAGAGCCTCAGTGAGGAAATATATAAATCTGGTTTCTGGCCTGTGATTACTTTAGTAATGATGGCTATGCCATGTCACAGACCATCAAGACTTAGGAGTTTCTGGGCATGGGTGCAAAAGAGCTCTGAATGCCCAGAAGACAGCAAATGGGTGTGCATGACTTTCAATCTCCTTCAGAGATAAGCAGAAACTAAAGTGAAGACTCAAGGTCACCGTTTCATAACAGAGACACTTTTGTTAGGCCTATGCCTGATTTTATGCAGACAAATCTTTACTGAATCTGCTCCTAGTAGCTTACATTTAATTATCTTTATTTGTCAGACGAGAAATCAAAGGAAAGGTGGATAAGCAGCTTTCCAAGCCAAAGTATTAAGGCAACCAGCTCTCCAAGTCAGACTGAGCCAAGCAAGAGTGATTTAGGTTTCTCATTTAAGGATTTAGGCCTGAGGAACTTGATGAACAAAGCTCAGAATAGTTAAGAAGCTCCTGACCTCTGGCCCAGCATCCTGCTACCCTGCTGGTACCACTGTTTGTATCCCTACAGGGAAGAAAGATCACTCTGGTGGACTATTTGTGGGCATTTGAGCTATTAGAGCACTTTCACTAAATTTCCAGGAGCAGGCAGAAAGTAAGAAGAAACAAAACCCTACCCATACTCATGTGATTCCTGTGAGGAAGCCATTAGTCCCCCACGGTCTTCCTTACATGGATTGCACATGACAATACCAACAAACACAAATTAAGTAGATGCTTGGTATTTCCTCTTTCAGGAAATTAATTTTTCATAAGTTATTATAAAGTATTTTATTGAATCAGCCCTTAAATGTTTTCCCTGTAGTGCCCCAGCCCTCTCACTTTCTTTTGCCTGAGCACTTTTGTCTTGGCCCATGAATAATGAAACTGAGCAATTATGTACAAGCAATGCCTCCTGCTGCAAAGCCCAGAAATTAATCCGATGGGGCATTTCTCTGTTACTTTTGAAAGTCTGGGCACCCCTGAGGGGAAGAAGGTGATACTTGCCCTTAGTGAAAGGCACAGTGGACATTTCACAGTGCTCTACTTGCTCACTTTGCTTAACCTTGTAAAAATTTTATAGTAGCCTAATGGGGTTCAAAACCCCCCATATTTCCAAATTGTTTTACCCATTGTTATTGTAGTAACTAATGAGGAAATGTCAGCATTTATTTATAGTACCACAATACTATATGGTTCCTTCATGAGCTCTGTAATTCTGATACTTTTCACCTCATTTAAAAACTTGTTTCAAAGAGACCTTGGATAAATTTTGCAGAGCTGCCGTTGTGAACACAGAGGTGAATCTACTGACACAGATTCAGCAGATGCTTTTACTACTGTTCATTAACTTTAGCTGTGCTGCTGTCAGAATTATATAAGGAACATAAAGGAAATTAAAAAAAAATATGACTCATGCAATTTGATTTCTGCTGTGTCATATCCCCCGTTTTGCTCTTTGTACCTCAACAGTCTGGCAATCAAACAGACTATTGAGGTCACAGTACAGAAATGACTGGTAAGGGTTCAAAGGTGAAAATGCAATTATTTCCCACTTCCAAACAGAATTACAAGAGTAACATCACTGAGGCTATAACAGAAAACATCTTCCAGCTTTTATTCTGTTTGATTCGGCAAAGATGCTCTTCCCTTTCCTTTCCCTATTCCTTCCTCCTTCCCTCCCCATTTCCCCTTTCTTGTCTCCTGCTCTTCTTAACTTTGAGGTGAGGTTTAGAAAAATTTATTTCAGAATTATTTCAGGGGTATTTTTTATGTGTTCAGTATGAAACCAATTAATCCCTTATTTTATGTTCATGTCACATAGAGTACTTCAATCTTCAGATAGTTCTTTTCTTCAGTTTTATGGATATTTGCTAAACGTAAAGCCACAGTTAAACTTTCTGTTCTTGTACAGAATGTAAGATCAAACATGGTAAAATCAGCAATTAAGAATATTTATTTATCTATTTATTTATTTATTTTCTGCTGCAATTTAAGGGCTTGGGGAGGAAGTTGTGAAATGAGGGAATGACTATATAAATCCTTATGAACCAAATATTCATCTATATGCAATAAAAATCAGCAAGAGAGTGGTTTTATCTAAATAACAAATTAGGCATTTCCCATATACCTATTGGATTGTTATAAAAGAATGCAAACTGAAGACTGCAGGTGCTTCAATAAGTAAGTTTTGAGTACTGGAAGCCTGCAATTGTTCAGGATGATCCAAATAAGCACATAATACAAAACATAAGAGGAAAGGTTTTTTTGGAAATTCCCCGAAAACACATTTCAGAAAAGCAGATACTCTTATTGAATTTAAAATGCACTTCTTCATTACTGGCTTTGTATTGATGAATTTTTAATTATTTTCCTAATTTATGTTTTCCCATTTGTTTTTGAGTGTTATTTATTTCCAGAGCATTTACATTCCTACAGCAAGTCTCTCAAATATTCATTAGTTATTAAATTGCTTTTTTCTACATTAATCAGGTGTTAATTGCACTTATTTTGAAAGAACTGATCCAACACTATCAACCGTGCTAACCTACCACCATAATTCCGTTGAATCTAGTTGAATACTTTCTAGTTTATTCTGGTGAAATTGCGAGGACAAGCAGTCATATGACCTCTTTTGGACTAGGCTCATTAAGGAATGTGGGTGCTAACAGGTCAGATGTTACAAAATAGAAACCCTACGCATAACAATCATTTTGGAATCCAGGTGTCAGAACATGAACTCTCTACATGAGCACACTGTTAGAGAAGAATGATCCAAAGAAAAAAAAAATAGAAGATACGGGGTTGGAAGCTGTCTTAGTAGGAAACGCCAAACACAGAAGTATCTCAAACTTCATCTTTTCTTTGAAGATTATACTCCTCAGTTAAATTAAGATGCAGAACCTGATGTCGTCTCCTGGAAAAAAAATCACTTTGAAATAATCTCAAAAGTCTTTAAATGCAGGTATTAGAGGAAGTTTCTTTACATAATTGACCTTTTCACAGCAGCTCGGTAGTTAGCCTCACGAAGGCCTTGCTTCAGTTCCTTTCTTCACTAGAAAATTAAAATAAAAATTCACATACCAGAAAAATGTGGGAGCCACAAATCAATAGTTTTTTATTTTTCAATAAAGAAAACTCAGCATGTTAAAGAAATTGCAAAAGTGTATTTCAACATCTACTTTAAAATGTTCACATCTAGAACAATAATCATTGTGCGATCTTACTGGCAACAGGAAAAATTTCTTAGGAATTTTTATCACCAAAAGATGTGGATCACCTCTCAGCGCATAGACTGACACAGTTCTATAAGATTAACAGTGCTCATTTAAAAATCTGTGCATTTCCAGGTATTGCTTTCAGTTGCAAGCTCAGTGCCACCGAGTTAAAGCATTAGCAATCAGCTTGGTTTTAACTGTACTGCTGCCTGTGTGGCAGAATAGAGATGTATCAAATAAATCACCATAACTTTCCTTTCAATAATCACCCTTAGATTCTTAGGGGACACACAGAAAGAAAATGAACAAGTAAAAGGAAACAAGGAGAAATAAAAAATTCAGGTCTGTTAACACTTGTAAATCCCCAGGCTTTTCTAAAGATTAAAGGCTCAAGCTAAGGGGATAAAGTTAATCTTAAATTTAAGACAAGTCACTTTTCTTTTCCACATTGCAGTATCTTTTTTTATAGCAATAAATAAACATTCTCTCATTTATTCTTCTGAAAATTTTCTAAGTGATCTTTGCAGAGCTTTTGCCAAAAATCTTTTATAGCTATACTTATTCTCAAATTCCTAGCATAAATCCATGCTCCTGAATATTCAGAAACTCAAAATGGTACAATAGGTAGAACAGACAGATAGATAAATTAATTATTTAAAAGGAACAAGCATTTACTATTGCTGCTCAAACTTCAGCAAAGCCAGATGTGAAGTAACTATAATATAGATTGCATGGTTCATCAAGATTCTGACAGATGAGAAAAACTTAATAGAAAAAGCTAGTTATAACCTTGAAAGTGTTTGGTGTAAAAATCTTCTATGAGTTGAAATATTAATAACTGAGTCAATTTGTGGACATAGAAGATACTTAGGAGAACATTTAATTTGTTGGTACAGCTTTCCTTTTCTAATTTGTGTGGCCTTTAAAGTTATCTCACCCATAATGCAATGCAGTTTACTCATTTAAATTGACCTCCTCTAGAATGGTTTTTAATTGGATATTAGTTTGGATGGAAAAACTCATATCTAAGTTTTGAACCAGCATACGGATCTAAATTTATGTTTGAAATGCATTTCCAAAAAGCCTGAGAGTGTTAAATTCTGAGGTATTAGTGTTACCATATCTGCAGCCTTTTCACACTAGGGAATTTCAGGAAAAAAATTCCCAGCTGTGTTAACATTGGTTCAGCTGTGTCAGTGGGAGCTTCATGATTTGGTCGTCTTCCCACTTTTAATACAGAAGTGAATTATGTGAATCCACATTCTTTTCTTTTTTCCAGTCCAGAGGCTAAATGCCTTAATGACTAGCATATATTCAAATGCCCTCTTTAAAATTACCTAAAACTCCCAAGTATGTTTTCAGATAGCCCAGATACTTTCATAAGGAAATACTGCTGTTTTCCTCATGAAACTGTCATTTGTATGACTTCACATCACATTTAGGCATTGAGTGCCATCTTCCTCTGTGATGCCTCATGATTTCTTTTTCAAAGAAGTGGTTCTTCATAGGAGTTCTTGGCAACAGAGAATTATCATAGATAAAGTAAATAGTGGAAAATTCAGACATATGTACAATTTCCCAAGCCCCTCAGACCATATTGGAACTAGATAGAACCATTGGACCATTGGAACTAGATGATCTTTAAGGTCCCTTCCACCACAAACTGTTCTATGATTCTATGATATTTGAGGTGCAAGTATTCAGAAGAGGAGACATTTTACTTTCTGAAACCACTTCCTCCACAAAAATCAGAAAATGCAGAAATAACCCTATTGAAAACAGTTTTGATGGCTAATTTTCAACCACTCTTAAAGTCTCTACACAGCTGAAATGGTGATATTATAAGCGGGATCTTTTTCACAGAATTTCCTCACCTACTCAAGGTCATTGATACAAACTGTATCTGAAAATACTTTATAGTCTTAAATAATGCAGGCTCACAGATACTTTCTTTTTTAACTCAGTCTCACTGTGCAGCTTTACAGCAAGAAAACAAGAAAGAACATCCATTTTCTGAAATGTTATTTCGCAGACTACATTGAATGGACCAAGTGGAGGAGTCAAGAAATGTACTCAGGCCCTGGAAAGGGAAAGGCTTTATTTTGCTGTTGTTCTGCAATCACTCGAAGCCTAAAAGTCCTGACATGGGTCTGTTTTTGTTTATGGAAATGTCTTTGTTCAGCATTGCATAACGTAAACCTCAGCAAAACAACTGCTGCTGGTGGCACCCTTAAGAAGGTACCGCTCTGCACAATGGGAAGACAGATATGAGCCTGGAAAGCTGATGCTGGAAAGGCAGAAGCCAGTGCCTATATGCCTCATTTCACTTTAAGTCCTATGTTTGTCCCCTAGCCATGAACGCTCGCAGAGATCTTGACTGACAACGAACATACCTAGATTAAAGGTTAAGTAAGCAAGTTGTGTCACAATTCAGGGAATTTTTCACAAGAAATCTTACTTCCCAAACTGTGCTTATTGCCATTGACTGCAATTGAACACCACAATAAGGACAGACAATCCTAAATGATGTGGTGAATGTAGATTGATCAAATTACAACAACGTCATGCTAAGAGTCCCTGACTATTGTTTTAAACTGAGGATTTCTGTAAAAGGTGTCTGAGGATTAATAATTTCCTACCTTTTCCTCTGTGTTTCTTCTAATGTAGAGAATCATGTAGCTAAACCAAAAGCCTCTCAGCCAGGGGAGACAACTGAATGAAATGACAGAACATTCAAAGGAGATACAAAAGAAAAACTGGTACCTATTGCTTTTGCTGGTAGCTTTCTCTGTGACTTTGAGAAGGATACTGCTTATACAATTTGTTCCTTCATCCATCTTCCAAACTCTTCCACAAAGAAATGGTTTCTCTAAGTGTGAGTAGGTCTCTGAAAGGCAACTGAACAACCTGAAGTTAAACATGTATTTGCTGGAGGGGGTGGGTCTTGGACTGCAATCTGATTGCAAAATAAATGTATTGCTGTTTATCTCTATATGCAGTAGTTAGTAGACTTTGCTGTATTCCAAATAAGGCAGTAAATAATAAACTAATAAAGAAAAATATGTCTAAGATTCAACAAAGTTGCAAATACTTTTATGACCATCCCATTTCATGCCATCAGAGTGACATTGGTAGGGTTTTTTTTTTGTCTAATGGGCATATCCAGGCTCCTGCCAAACATACTGTGTGCCAGATGAGCTACTGCCAGGTTATAAACTTCGAAGGTCTTGTTATGCAGAGGAATAAAAGTTTGCTCTCAGGCTACATATTGCAATGTTATTAACAGATTCATTGCTACCTTACAGAGTAGCTTCATCAGTCAAAGAGCACCTTCAGTTGCTGTCCAAACCTGGGAGATGGATCCAAGTATCACGGATTACATAAAGTTTCAATTTTGACCTCAGATGGCTCTGGACAGCCTCAGTGTTCTTTTGGACCCAACAAAGCACCAAGGTTTTGCTTGGAAGATGCCACAGGCATGAGCACAGGGAACAAGCCATGATATAGTTTGACAAGATAAAAGGGGACAGATGCCATTTTCTGTAACTGTGTGAATATCTGTAACTATGTGAATTAATCAGAATTGTAAAATATAATGTAAAAAGATAATACCTTGTTTGTACTTGGAGGGAAGGTTTTAAGGACATGGACACTACTCAAAATACATGCTTACATTCTCTCTTTACTAGAGATGTATTTGTGAACCAAGACAGTAAAGTACTCAGACAATCATTAACATACATTGAATGTGAGAATCAAAAAGTCTGCCTGAAAATTTGAAGTGTAATTCTGCAAAGAATATCCCATAAAATACAAATAGTTCAAAATGCAGTACATTTTGTGTCAGCATCAAATTATTTTCAGGAAAGTAAAAATTTGGAAAAAAAAAATTCATATCCTTTTTTTTTTTTTTTCTATGTAGCTCTGCATTTCAGTCAACTTAAAAAAAAAAACAAACCAAAACCCAAACATGACCATTGTGAGCTTTTAAAGCCATTCTTAAAAATAGTTTTGAAAGTAAAATTGATAAGTTTGACTTACAAACTGACTTGGCCAAACATATTGATTGTTTTCTAATAGGTTTTCTAGTATGTGCCTTTTGGCAAAACAGACATGACTTTACAAAACAGATTAGTTTCATAATATCTTCAATTTTCAGTGAAAAATGTTTTAACTAAATAATATCACCGTACTTCATTCAGAAGCATCAATATGTGAAACCAATATGAAAACTACATCATTGGTTTCACCTCAAATCAGGTTTTTATGAAGTAGGTCTTTTTAAAAAAACAACATATTCAGAGGTTATTCACTGATGTCTTACAAATCTGCCTTAAGTTATGTTTTTACCTATTCTATCCGCTGGATAGCTGCTCTCTAACCCTGCCTATTTTCTCAGGGCTAACACAAATATTCTTTCATAAAGTAAACACTTTTCTTTGGTACATACTATTATTTCTGTCTGCAAGGTTTGCATCAACTGTGTTATTTCAGCAGACAAAAAATTGGGTGGGAGATACTGCTTTGATACTACTCCCCTGTGGGATCTGGAGCAAATCATCCTGCAATGCTGCTTTTCTGCTTACAATGTCAGGTCTTTGAGAAGAAATTGTCTTTCACATTATATTTGTATATTGCCTCTCAGTTGAGACCTCCAGATGCTACTATAATAGAAAGATTAAATAGCGGTACTATCTGTTAAATAATGAATACTGCAAAAATGCCAATGAGACATCCATTTGGGATGAGGAGGTGAAGCAGAGATATTAAATACCTTTCCCAAGGTCATATGATTCATTATTTCCAGAGGAAGGAGGGTGAATGCAAGAGCCTCGTATCCAGAACAGGGGTGCAGGAGGAATCCCCATGGCCTTGCAGGCTCTTTGCTGGGTTAGCACACTGCAAAATGGCTCTGAAGGTAGTGGCACTACTCAGACAAGGGGAAAGCTGGTGGGATCTAGCAGTTATCTGAGAAGGACACAAGGGTACTTGGGGCTCCACCACTCTACAGATTAAAAACTGGACTACAAATAAGGAGGAAGCTGTATCATAGACTACTCCTGTACTGAAAAATAAGTGTCAGGGAGCATTCCTAGGCACTGGACGTCAGTCATGTGCTAACATGCCCCTGGCCAGAGCTGACCAGCAGTGTCCCAAAGGATCCCTGTTCAAGATTCATGAGTTACTTTAGTAACAAGAGTGGTGAATAAGTTGCTCAGAGAAGTGGTAAATGCCCCATCCCTGGAAACATTCAAGATGAGGTTAAGCGGGGCTCTGAGCATCCTGATCTAGCTGAAGATGTCCCTGCTCACTGCAGAGGAGTTGGACTAGATGACCTCTAAATGTCCCTTCCAATCCAAACCATTCTATGATTCTATGATTGCAATGGAATGGTGGATTGAGAACTGGCTGAATGACAGAGCAGGAAGGTTGTGATCAGAAGTGAGGAGTCTAGTTGGAGACCTGTAGCCAGTAGTGTTCCCCAGAGGTCAGTACTGAGTCCAGTCTTGTTCAACATATTCACCAATGACCTGGATGAAGGGATGGAGTGTGCCCTCAGCAAGTTTGCTGATGATATGAAACTCGGATAAATGGCTAATATACCAGAAGGCCATGCTGCCATTCAGTGAGATATGGACAGGCTGGAGAGTTAGGCAGAGAGGAACCTAGTGAGGTTCAACAAGAGCAAGTGTAGAGTCCTGCACCTGGGAAGGAATAGCCCCATGCACCTGTACAGGTTAGGGGGAGTCCTGATGGAAAGCAGCCCACAGAGAAGGGTCTGGGAGTCGTGTTGGACAACAAGGTAACCATGAGCCAGCAGTGCACATTTGTAGCCAAGAAGGCCAATGGTATCCTCTGCATTAAGAAGTGTGGCCAGCAGGTCCAGGGAGGTCCTCCTTCCCTTTACTCTGCCCTGATGAGGCCATATTTGCAGTACAGTGTGATTCTACTGTGGATCAGGAGGGTAAGGGAGGTATCACAGAATCACAGAATCACAGAGTCGTTATGGTTGGAAAGGACCTCCAGGGTCATCAAGTCCAACCTTCTCCTTACATATGTGTAAGGACATATGGCATTTCCTGTCAGTTGGGCTCAAAGGCAGAGATCTGTCCTAGACATTCTTAATCTTTTCATATGGCCACTAACACTTGCAAAACCACCAAGCTCGATCCTGCATTTATGACACTTTGAAGGTCAGACCATGTCTGACTGCAAGATTTCCATTATAAGTTCATTGTGCCCGTCAGAGGATTGCTACTCCATCTCTCCCCAGTTTACCTTCATTGGCTCTCAGGGATGCCTCACAACCAGAAAGGAGCTACTTCCATCTCCAGGAAAGAAGTAGCCATCCTGCTAATTATGCACTGTGGCACACAATGGTAAATCGAGCTGACCTTAGCTGTACAGTACACCTCTAACAGAGTCCTCATACACGCTCTGACCGCTGTCATCCTCAGGCAGTTGCTTGGCAACACCAGCATCTTCGATATTCACTCACCAGGCATGAGGTAATAAACTCACCAATGAGGCTACTGCTAGCTAATTTCCTCTACCATTTGCAGCAGAGGATAAAGTGAATCTGCAATATTATAGTGACGTGTCTAAACAACTGCCTGAAGACATTCTTTTGTTACAAATTGAATTCCTCTGTTTCAACTGACAGGTCCTTTACCCCTGGTCGGCTGTCTCATGTTTGGAAGTAAACAGAGACACAGAGCACCTGAGGAGCTGCTGTTTCTATTTATGCATCAGCATATCAAACAGTGCGCTACCTGGTAATCAGCAACTGCATGCCTGATGTTCTGCAAGATGTAAACTACAGCTGGCACTTGCTGGACACAGACAGGGAGTACAAACTGAACTGTGCAGGAGGATCACATTTCCTGACTGGGAGGTCGATATTCAACTGAAAAAGGTGCAACATTGTGATTTGCAAGACATCTCCATCTAACAAGAGTCTGAGCCAGCATACCTCCCCCTTCCTCCTTTCTCATGGAAAATAGTATATTTTTGCAGGGAAAAGATAAGGTGGAATCAGCAGCCCAGGACCCATCCCTTCTTCACTGTTTTTGGTGAGCTGTTAAAATGAACTAATTGATCATCCTCTGACTATTTGCCAAGAAATTGCTTAAAAACACCCAGAGTGTTCTGTGACTTCTCACAGTAGGTTTGAATAGAAAGCCTTCATGATGCCATGACTGGGATCTTGTGCTTGATACCACTATTGAATGATCCAATATATTGGATTTCTCAACCCACCTGAGATACACACACACAAAAAGGTTCAAACACTTCCTGTAACACGAAATAAACAAACTGAATAAGCAGTGCAGTGCAAGAAATTAATGTAAACTATTATTAGCTCATCAAAAATAAGGCATGTAACCTTAATTACTTTCTGGGGTCCTTCCTGAGTCAGTGGAGAAGATGGATGGGATGTCTTAAAGGGGAGGAGCCTGTTTATCCTTCCTGACCACTAAGAGTGCCTAAATGAGGACTTGAGACTAGACATCTACCTTAAATAGTTAATGTAAGTTGCGTCGAATCCCATCCAAATCTCTGTAGACAATGTACCACTCTTCAGTTGTGCCAAGCTAACTTTTCCCAAGAAAGGTCAGAGGAGGAAGGGAGAGAGTAAAGATTAGTTAGATAGCTGCTACACATCACAACTTTCACAGTCAGATGAGCAATTTGTTACCTCTCTCTGATTTTATGACTCCACTATAAACAGGCATCTGGAATTTTGTGGGAGAATACAGTTACATTTTGTTAAATGGATCAACTCTGACTCCAGAGAAGCTGGACCAGATTTTCACATGCATGTGGAGGCTTTCCAGTGAAGGACTTGACTCTGTTCAGATACTGGGTTTTACATACTTAAATAACGCACAAGAACCTAAGGACTGTTGTGCTGTATCAGGTTAAACATTTACCCCTGCTTCTCTCCAGCAGTGGCCAACAGCAGATGACTAGGAAAAAGACAGCTGCAATGTTTGACAGCCAGAAATTGAATTGTTTGGTTAGAGGCTGTATTGATACATTTGTGCTTAGAAATCCCTGTTGGCCTTTTCATCCAGGGTAAATTTTCTTTATAATAAAAACAGGTAAGTTTTGTCAAAAAGCCATTTGGTATTTCTCCATTTTGAATGCCACCCAGAGGAATGAGAGAGAGTGGCCAAGGGTTCACGGCCAAAAGTTTGTGAACTCCTATCAGGAATAGTGTCCATCCTGCAAGTTGGTGCCAAGATGAGCTCCACTCTGCTGGGTCTATGAATCTTAGTGTAGTAGGGTTTTGTTTCATAATCTAAGTTCATAAGAGACATCTATTGCTCCCTGTTATATAATTTTAAGAAAATATTTGAGGTTGCATGTTACTGTGTAAATGTCAGATATTACTTTTACTAACATCAACATACTATTGCGATAGCTGTTTGGTATTCAAGCTGATCACAAGGAAAATGTACTGCCCAGGATTTCACTAGGTGTGCTTTGCAGTGATTGCCCATCACATAAATGAGTGTGAATGCAGGCATGAAAAGATGAGGTGATGAAAAGAAAGCTAACACCTTCAAATACTGATGCCAGGGCATGTGTTGCCAGCACAGCATTTCTCTCCTGACATTCAAGGAGCATATTTCAAGTCCTGAGAGGTGCTGAGCTTGAAAGGTGCAGCTGTTTCTCAATGAAGTGTACTTCAGAGATCTGAGGTCTTTGATTCCCTCTTCTTGCATCCCAGAGCAGGAAGAAAGTAGGCCCCTCCAATGCAGTGTGTATCCGGAGAGATTTGTAAAAGAAACAAGTTTCACAGGCAAACCCAGTGCTGGATGACTGAGCATCATAGCTTGTAGCAGATGAAGGGAAATGTCAAGCCCCGTCAATGCTCTCCTTATGAGGATGGACAGCAACTTGTGTCTGTGCAGCCCAGCAGAAATGAAGTGTCATTTAAATCACTTATGTACAGAAATGAGCAATGCTGTTGACAGCTACTTTCTACCTTTCTAGTATTCCACCGCTTTTGGAAACTAAGAACCAGCTTTGACAATGGATTTATAACTACAGTCTCTAATCACTTGCCAAGCACCCACAGTTGCACTCAAATCTGTCTTTCGCAAAACCCTGGAGTGTCTATGGGGTCAAATGGGTGCAGTGAGATTCACTGGGATTACAAGGGGAAACTGTAAGGTTTTTAATTTATTAGACTCAATTTCCAGAAGAAAAAATAATTCCTCCTAGACAAGACTTGAATCTAGAAGAGTAGGAAGTGAAAATTATTTTTTACAGAAGCAAAAGGAAGGAAGAAGGACGGGAAGAAGGAGACATTTAGGATATTCTTGTTGATGGAGCAACGTTATCATAAGGGATACAAGATTTGAGGCCAAGCTGGAAATGAAGTCAAGGACAGTAATTCAGAATTTCAAAGACAGGGACAAAAATACTAAACTAGTGCATGAAAGGCAGTGCCAGTAGAGAAATATTATGCCTTCATTGATGAGGAAGAGACACCATTGTACTATTTGCAGTTTGAATGGAAGGAAGTGGCTGAAATTACTCATGGCAGAGTTGTTTTCTATCACTGTTTCTGCAATTGCCACACTTTGTTTTCACTTCAAATTGGCTCTGTACTTTTTCATAGTGACATCATTAATGCCATTTTCTTCCCCAGTGAGATCAGTAATAGGCAATACTAAGTGACAAAAACCATAACCATCCTTAGAAAGCTACAGACAAGTGAAAATCTAGTTTAATTTACATTATACACTTTGATAACTTCTTTACCCTGTCCTTTTATTGATAATAGTAGAAAAAAACTATAACATAGCATGCGATGGAAAAATGAGAAGGACATACTGTGAAGTCAGTTTCTGAAGGCAACATAATCTCTATTCTGGGTGCAATATTGTGACTCTTAATCTTGGTTTTGAGATAACCGTATGTCCCCTTCTTATTAGTGCTCGCACATGCCTAGTTTGCACACATACATGGATTGCTCTCATAGCTTGGACCATAATAAAATAAGAAAAATGAACAAGTTTCCTATCTCTGCCGCCTTCTCTTATAGGAAGGTGAGCCAATTTAAGAGCTGACAGAAAGGTTTGACTTTTAGAAGTTGCTAGGCATGTCCTCTTGAAATCACACTCTCCAGAAGTTCTCCCCTGGGGCAGTCAAAACCATGCAGTCTAAGACTCCTGCTAACATCTGCAAATGTCAATCTGCTGCAGTCCTGCCAACTCTCAATTTCATACAAACAGGCAAGTGTCATGGTTGCTCCACAGTAACTCTGTAGTCCTTTCATCACCCCAGGATCTTCCTGAGTTAATTAACAGAGGGCAGAGTGTATTGACTAACACTGCAGTAGGACTGCAGTTGAGAGTGTGGAATGGACTGCCCAGGGAGGTGGTGGTGTCGCCATCCCTGGAGGTGTTTAAAAAATGAGTGGATGTAGCACTTGAGGCTATGGTCTAGTGGTTAGGGAGCTGCTGGGATGAAGGTTGGACCTGATCATCCTGGAGGTCCTTTCCAACCATAATGAGTCTATGATTCTATTATTTGCTCTGCTGCTCTTCCAGGGTCTTGGTGTGTTATTTGCCATTTTGTTTTTATATTCCAGGAAGTAACTTCTCCCACTCCCACAGAGTTTGTGCCTCACTGTTTGATGCCAAGAGCTGAAATTATGACTTAAAGCTGCATACCACTGAGGATTTTATACTCTCACACTGTCTTGGTATTTCTGAGCTCTCATGACGGGCCACAGCCCTTATGTGCTATATCAAATATATCTAAAAAAATGTACTTCTCATGCAGAAAATCACTAATACATGAGTCCAAACAGAGTATGAAATATGGAACAATGTCAAATAGATAATTAGATAATGGCTCAATTATCTGTACAAATGCAATGCTACAGGAGTCCATCATAAGATAACATAACTGAAATCTGCAGCTGAGACTTTCAAAACTGTCTGGGGGATGGAGGTACGTATCCATCTTTAATGATAATGTGTCTATGTCCCCTCTATTGCTTAGAAAATTTTAACCCATGTTTCAAGAGAAAATAATAAGCTAAGTACAAGATAATTTCAAATCTGAAGGTCACAGATATCACAAGGGATTCATGCTAGCCTTTACCACACTAAAACATCAAGAACAGATGCTTTCATGGGAAACTTGTTCCAACTCAAATGTAAAATTACATCAATATCTTCAAAATTCTTTATGAAGGGAACTGTGGGGAAAAAAAATCCATTTATTAACAGTATCATTGTAGAATTTTCATTTATTTTTCTGAGTTTAGTTTTATGAGAAGCTTCTTTTTACATTCCTTTTTAGCACAGTAATAGTACTATTGTTGATGTGGGATAAGAAGACATAACAGCTAAAGTATTTTCTTTGTAAAAAATTTTACATTAATTAACTACCATTGATACAAAGGGCTTTTCTTCTGAATTAAGATGTCACCTAATTCAAGTGCAATGAAATAATACAGCACTTATAAAGATAAAAAATAATCCAAACTTGTAACAAAAAATAATAACTGATTTTTTTAACATGCGAAAGGTTGGGGTTTTTTTTAGTGCTATAGAAAGACGTTGTTTTTCCCCAAGGGATTTTTTTACACAATGAAATTATTTCATTAAAAAATTTGGCTTGGAACAATTAATTCTCTGCAGACAAAATATTTCCTTAGCTGGACTTAGAACTGGCAATATAATTTAATATTAAAACAGAACATAAATCAAAGTGAACCATTAATTTCATTTATATAGGGGCAAATCATGTACATTCATACATGCGGTATTGTTTAAAAAAAGTTAAACACAGCATATCTTTCAAAAATCAAGTGCGAGCTGATTCATATATATGTGATATCCTATTGCAATGGCAGTTGCATATTCAGCTCTACTACCCTCTACCAAAGACTTGCAAATAGAGGTGGAAAATGATTTTGTGTCAGTCACCACAAAAGGAACCTCTCCATATTCTTATTATGGGAAAAGCTTTTACTGTAGGCATGTCATAGGCCAGCATACCCATTGAGTAATGGGAAACACAAAAACTAACAGAAAGAAAACAGATGTTTTTTCCAGGCATGTTGGGTTAGCATTTTTTGAACAATGCCAAATTATGTAAAGTCATTGCATGTCTAGAAAGACATGCATAACTTCATCGCTTCCATTTCTATTATTTAGTTTGTTAATTGAATGTCTTGGTAAATTCAAGTGAATTAAATATCTGATAAAAGATAGGTCATTAATGGCATTCCTCTGCCTTTAGAAAAAATATATTGACAAATTGTTGATGAGGATTGAGTTGATAGGTGGCAAAGTAAAAATAAAAGTATTTTAGCTGCATAATAAAGTACTTTGGAGACCTGGAATGCATTCATATACATGAACAATAAAATGTTTCTTGATGATAGTCTGCCTCACATTTGATTTGCCTGAAAATCTCTTGGCAGCCATCTGGATCAAGTTTAAATAAAATATAATACTAAACCCCTAATCTGACAGTGATAAGCTGATAACAATGATTATTCATGAGTTTACAGGGAGAGTAGACCTTGAGAAGCAGATGCGAGTCCTTTCTTTCAGGCCCAATTTCAGTGCTTTGAATGTATTGGAACCACTTCAGAACATAAGGTTTGTTTTAGATGAAGAAAAAAAAAAGCTATGTTAATTAGCTTGACATCTAATTGCTTCCTAATTGTCAGAAGTTGCCCTAAAGAAAAAGAAAGAAATGAATTAGTTTCCCAAGGCTTGTTGCACATGCACTCTTGCATTTAAAAAAATAAAAAAAAGGTTGTTTTTGTTAAATTGGTGACCCAAAGTTAATGAAATAACCTGGCCTTGTTTCAGAGAGCAACTGTTGTGAAGTAGGGGGATACCACCTCACTGTTTTATTGAAATTGAAAACTTTGGGAGGGTGTTTTAAAAGCACTTAACTTTGACCGTACTTTGCTCTCATGAATTAATCTTCATGGCTTGGCCAATGTAGAAAGCCCTTTATTCCTCATGGGCGTAATCCAATGTCTTTTTAAGTCAACAGGCAGTTTTCCATTTACTTCCCTGCACTTTGGATCAAGCTTTAAATTTACTCAAATTAAGATGGGAATTTAGGGAATGGGTTTTATAGGAAGCTCTCTGCTTGAATTTCAACAATGAAATGGAAACTTCCCAAGTAGTTTTGTATTTATTAGTCTATGCCTTTCTCTCTTTGTGTGATGCTTAATAAGGAAATACAGTGTAGATAGGAAGGAGTTGTTTAAAGTCATCACTCATGCAGAAGAAAACAGCTCATTCCCCCTTGCAAATGTATCATCTGCATCTAAGATCTTCCCTCCTAAAATCCACATTTCTGTTGTAAGCCATGCACAGGCACAGAAGCTGTGCCATACTGTGAATATCTTTCAGAAGCTCATTGCTTCTCTGCCTGCTTCCAAAGAAGAACTTCAATTGCTTCTGAAAAGGGAGAGGCACGGAAAGCTCCAGCCCAAGAGCGATTGCAGCATTTGCAGACTTCCCTGTTTGACCCCATTGCATTCTAATGCACAAACTTTATTCCCCATGGCACGACCTACAGGACAGTCAGGCCCCTCATGAATAATTCAAGCACCAGCAGTTCAATCTGGAATAAAGTAGGAGAAGGAACATTCATACTGGTAAGAGAAAACTCTTCTCTCAGACTGGAGGCCATGCACACCATTATCTAAGTGTTGACACTGGTTATGATTATTTATTTATTTGTAGTACAACAATGTCTAGATGTTCCAGCTAAGAGTAGAATCCTGCAGAAAGAAACTCACTGCCCAAAGATCCAAAGATCTTCACCAAGAAACTCCAAGCTTAAGCTGATGTCAGCTGTAAAGGTAAGGCAATCAGTTTCCTGTCATCTCGCTGGGGAACAATAGTCTCCAACAGAAACAAAATGACCCCAGTTGCCATCTACTGCCTCTCCTACAGTTCTACACTGCTTTTCAGCTATGCTGACCTTTTCTTCAGTTCCTTAAGCTTTCTTTCTCCTCTTCTGCTTTTCTTTTGGACCTAGGGGTAAGAGGAAAGAATTAAGCTAAAAGTTCAGAGTCATCAAACACACATCCAAAGATATTTTCTCAACTGTTTGCAGATGTGAGGATAAGGGATTACAGAGTCCTAGGTACTAAACACTTTCCTGGGATTCAGGAAAATATGGGAACATGGCTGGATCCAGGTTCTATATTTTCCTCTGGCAGACAAAATAATTGTCACATCATGTGGTTAGAAGTAAATACTCTACTCATTGGAACTAATGAGAGACAACACTTTTGGCCTCCTTAGCAAATCCATACATAACAGAGAACTGCTTCTTCCTCTCTATCACCACAGGATGTGGCCTAAGATACTCAGTTTTAATCTTACTCTGATGCGTGAGGTTGGTACAAATTCTGCCCTCAGCCCTCTTCAAGTGTTAACAACACTAATGAAATTACTCTGGGGCTGTCATTTTTCATCTCGGTATTCTTATGTTGCTGATCTGCATTGCAGCACTTTTCTTTGCTCTCAAGGACTCAAACTTTGCTTTGTATTTATAAGACTACTCAGGAATGGCCTGAAGGCTCAGTCAAGCCAGAATCAGTGGGGAATTGACCTTTATTTAACAACCTGAGAAAGGGAAAAGCCAGAATTAATCTTCAAACCAAGTTTCCTTCTTTAACACAGAAAGCCAATGGGGAAATTATTTGTGGTTGCTAAGGGAGCTTAGTCGAACCAGAGCTCTCTGCTGAGCACATTCTCAGCACAGCTAGCCATGAACTTGGAAGTCAGTTTGAGAGAAATTCAGCTGGAACTAGTGCTCACAGAAAGCTGGTTTGAAGACTACTGACACACACACAAAACCACAGTCATCAATTTAACCAGTATAAAGCAAGAGTGTGAAACTGCTATTGTGGGTGGGTCATGGAGACTTTCCTACTCCTGTGTGACATCTCCCCATTTCATAGACCTCTCATTCTCAAGAGTGCAAGAATGATGATGGAGTCGTACCATCCCTGTTGTCTGGACAGGGAAGCAGTAGCTGCTCTCCTTGGCAAAAGAATACAACTTTTGACTTCAGTATTACTTCAGTCATGTCGTCCCCTTCTCAGATCTACTCCTTAGGATTCTGGAAGGATCCATGCCACAGGCAACCCTAGGAAAGCTGGCAGCAAAGGCAGAAATCACCCATTAGACCTCAGAATTGTTGTAACACCCTTTTTAAATGCAGCACATCAATTGCAGAATAAAAAATAAATTAAGAACATGCTCCGGAATGGGGTAACAGTGAGAATAGGCTACAGAGGGATATAAAAAGGAAAAAGACTACAACTATCAGAGACTAAGGGAAAAATACTTAAATCCATGGCAGGAGATTACATGCTTGTATATTGCAGCTTTCCCAGAGTACACAGTACTCCCATTGTTTAGCCCTAAGCACATAGTGTGTCCTGCAGTGCTTCATGTCAGAGCAAACCCACTGGCTTTAATGTTGTAGGTGAAGAAAGTATCTCTCTCCCAGAGCCTTGATTTTATCACAAGTCATCTATAAAGGATGTTTTAGTTCTGCCAAGGCACCTAGATGATAGTCCCATCTACCAGCTCATAAACACATCTCTGAAGCCTGAACTAGCTGTGGTGATACTCTGGGAACATCAGGGAGTACTCGTGGACAAAAGACAGCAGAAATCATACAGTGTCTAAGTAGATCTTGATGCAGGTTACTAAATAAATTTAAGACCTTCAGACATAGTTAGAAATAAGTGCTTTGGAACTGGTTTTACAGAATGGAAATTGGTAAACTAATTTTGGGCCTGTTTTGTAACAAAGTACAAGAGCAGTGACAGAAGGCAGCTGTTGTTTCAGGAACGGCCAGCTCGGCTAATTACTACAAATGGAGTAACAGAACTCACAGGTTTCCTGCAGATAGAAATAGTTGTTCCAGCAGACTTTCCTTAAAATGACTACTAATCCTTGCTATGTTATAATATATACCTAGAATGTATTTGGTTGCAGGCTTTTGCTTCCTACCAGTTTCTAATGGCTACAAGTCAGTCATGCGAAAAAGCATGGAGTATCTAGCTATGTGGCACAGTTATGGGCCTGTACCCTCTGGGAAGGGTCCTGATGCTTACAAAAATCCTTGTCAAAATAAAAAAAGTAAAAAGAGAAGGTCTAATTTTCTTGTCCTCTGTCTGCTTTTACACTGGCACACTTCCAAGGATCACTTGGAACCAATGGAGCTGGCTATGATTAAAGAGCCCATACACACAAACAAAAAACGGATTACACAGCAGAGCAACAAGACCAAAGACCATTTGAAATGGATTGCTTACTCAAAGGGAGCTGCTTCTTGGAAGGGACACGGTTGTGCTAGTTAATCAGTACTGTCGAAATAGATGTCTCTATCATAGCCTGTTATTTATTTTGCATCAGGCAAGCAATAGTTACCTGGTAAAGTTTGGGAAGAAAACACAACATTGCAAATTGCTTTTCTAGAACTGAAGAGAACAGATTTATGGAGGAAATTGCTCAAAAAATGCACTGCAATATAACATTGGGGGTGAAGGAAAGAAGAAATGTATGTATAATATTGCTGACTACACTGCTGAAAGAGCAGTTGTTCTGAAGGAAATAATTTTTACAGTGCATCTGAAAAAATAAGCAACCAATAATCTCCTGAGATCAGATTGGTTAGAATACAAGATTGTGAACACAAACATACAAAATAAACTTTCCTCTGGCTACAAAGAAAAACTCAAATGGAAGTCCCTAACTAAAAATGCAATCATGCACCTCCAGTATTGAGCTTCAGGTCATCAGCATGACAGTGGATCATTAATGAAGAGCACTAGGATCCTTGCAGTTACAGGTCTTCCAAAAAAACAGTCTATGGATCATAAGAGTTCATTTCCCTGGCAGAAATTGATATTTGAAGTTACTCTTCTGTACTGGGCTGTGAAACATGAAGGAAAGATAGTATGTCAGACCTTAGCTGGTAACAGTAGTTGGCTATGCTTAAACTACATCAAATAGGTTACAAGTATAGCTAAGTAGTTTTTTGAATTTAAAATTAGTAAAATATTATCAATTCAATATATGTATTGAATGAATATTTTGCTTTTTTTTTTTTCTCAATGGAAATAGCTATGTGTTTCTTCAATGTAGAGAAATGGATTAGTATGCTCTGAATAGCACTGGTTTAAATGTAAATTTTCTATTTTAACATTTCAATACTCAAGTTCACCCAAAATGAAAATGAAATTAATCATATTTCAAAGCAAATTATAGACAGGAAAAGAAAAAGATTAAGTATCTTCTCCAGAAAAAGAAAAATATTAAATATTAGGAGGAAGTTTCTCAACTTGAAAATACTCTTTAATTCCTCATTAAGAAGCCACAATCAAGGCTTCAGTTAGAAGCATGGCTTAATTACTGGCATGTCTGAAATTTGGTTGGAAATCTATATTTCACAAATATCTTAAGTTCTTCATATGTAGAAAGAAAACCTATGGTTTGTGTATTCTCCAACTCAGCTCTGGCACATACATTGTTTCAAACAATTCAGTCATTTATTAACTCTTTCCTTCAGTTTCTAAACATCACTAGGCTTTGCTTTGCCTGCAGTTCACACACTTGTGCCAATGGACCATAGGCATAGACCATTCCATAGGAGAGGGAGCAGGTAATGGCAGCACAGGATGAAAAGCAGCCATGGAACCCCTGATTCCAGGTCATTCAAGCATCCCACTGCAGGTGCACAAGTCCATGGGACCTGATGAGATACATCCACGGGTCCTGAAGGAACTGGCGGCTGAAGTTGCTAGGCCACTAGCCATCATATTTGAGAGCTCCTGGCAGTCTGGTGAGGTTCCTGCAGATTGGAAAAGGGGGAACATAACCCCCATCTTTAAAAAAGGAGCCAGAGACAACCCAGGAAACTACAGACCAGACAGCCTTACCTCTGTGCCAGGTAAAATCATGGAACAGATTCTCCTGGCAGCTGTATTGAGGCACATAAAAAATAATCAAGTGGTTGGCGACAGCCAACATGGCTTCACCAGAGGCAAGTCGTGCCTGACTAATCTAGTGGCCTTCTACGACAAAGCTACAGCGCTGGTTGACATGGGAGTAGCAACCGATGTAATTTTCCTGGACTTGTGCAAGGCGTTTGACACTGTCCCACATGACATCCTTGTCTCTAAAATGGAGAGACACGGGTTTGACAGATGGACCACGCGGTGGATAAAGAACTGGCTGGATGGTCGCACTCAAAGAGTCGTGGTCAATGGCTCGAAGTCCACATGGAGACCAGTGACAAGCGGTGTTCCTCAGGGCTCTGTTCTGGGTCCAGTGCTGTTCAACATCTTTGTCAGCGACATGGACGACGGCATTGAGTGCACCCTCACTAAGTTTGCCGACGATACCAAACTTTGTGGTGCCGTGGACTCACTTGAGGGAAGAGATGCCATCCAGAGGGACCTTGATAGGCTTGAGAAATGGGCCAGTGCAAACTGCATGAGCTTCAACAAGTCAAAATGCAAGGTCCTTCACCTGGGTCGGGCCAACCCTAGGCACAAATACAAACTGGGTACAGAGTGGGTTGAGAGTAGCCCTGAAGAGAAGGATTTGGGGGTGTTGATAGATGAGAAGCTCAACATGAGCCGGCAGTGCGCTGGTGCAGCCCAGAAGGCCAACCGCATCCTGGGATGTATCAAGAGAAGCGTGGCCAGCAGGTCAAGAGAGGTGATTCTCCCCCTTTACTCTGCTCTTGTGAGACCCCACCTCGAATACTGCGTCCAGTTCTGGTGTCCCCACCAGAAGAGAGACATAGATCTGTTGGAGCGTGTTCAGAAGAGGGCCACAAAGATGATCCAAGGGCAGAAGCACCTTTGCTACGAGGACAGGCTGCGGGAGCTGGGGTTGTTCAGTCTTGAAAAGAGAAGACTTCGGGGGGACCTAATAGCTGCCTTCCAATACCTGAAGGGAACCTACAGGAAGGCTGGGGAGGGACTTTTTACAAGAGCGCCCACTGATAGGACAAGGGGTAGTGGGTCTAAGTTGAAGGAGAATAGATTTAGATTAGATCTTAGGAAGAAATTCTTCAGTACGAGGGTGGCAAGACTTTGGAACAAATTGCCCAGAGATGTTGTGGCTGCCCCCTCCTTGGAGGTGTTCAAGGCCAGGTTGGACAGAGCCTTGAGTAGCCTGATCTAGTTGAGAAGCGTCCCTGCCCATGACAGGGAGGTTGGATTAAATGATCTCTAAGGTCCCTTCCAACCTAGGCCATTCTATGATTCTATGATTCTATGATTCCAGCACCTGCCTGTATTCTTGATGGCTCCCATCAAGGCACACTGTCTTCCTGAGGAGTTTGGATGCTTTAGATAAAGAGGTCTGGCCTGGGTGGGCTTTTTTGAGAAAAAGGGGTAAGAAAAAAATGAACATAAAAATTGTCAGATAAGAAAAACTGATACAGCTTGAAAAGGCAACCTAAAGTGCTTCTGGGAAAAGATTTTGAGAAAGGAATTGAGAAGGTGCTGTTTGAAAAAGATTTGTAGATTTTAGCTGGAACATTGCCTCTAGATTGTTTGAGTCTTTATGTTTTCAGGGATGGAGGTCTTTTCTAAATGTCTAACATTTCTGACCATGGGGAATACAGTAGGTTTCACTTTTAATAGCCTACTCTTTTCTGTAGCCTACTCCTTCCTACTCCAGAATGACAGACCAGTTCATTCTGGAGGTCATCTCTAAGCACATGGAGGAAAAGAAAGTTATCAGGAGTGGTCAACATGGATTCACCAAGGAGAAATCGTGCTTAACCAATCTAATAGCTTCCTGTGATGACATGACTGGCTGAATAAATGGGGGGAGAGCACTCAATGTTGCCTATGTCAACTTCAGCAAGGCTTTTGAC